>APFE031021649.1:94764-106169 GCA_000404065.3 Pinus taeda
AATATCAATGTTTTCAGCTGTTTAAGGAGAATTCAAGGTGATTGCTTTCTCTCCTTAGCTCCTCACCAGTCATTCTCATCCATCCAAATCTCTCAAAGGCATCAATACAATCTCCTACCTTGCCCCAAAGAACCCCCTGCGAAAACTGTGTCCAATCCCCGCACCCAAAATTGCCTTTCCCCCAATTTTCCACCAAAACCCTAAAAATCCCTAAATCAAACCTTTTTATCAGTTTACTAGCCTAAAATCAGTGTTTCCACATTGGTTATCTCTCCCATTGAAGATCTTTACTGAGATAGACCGAAGAGAGCCCTCTCTTGCCCCGTAGGGCTAGCTACGAGGCTAAGTGGTTTGATGTTGCCTTGGAGTTTACCTTTCTCAGCCTGAGGTGAAATTTCAAGCGCTAACAGGACCGATGCAGTGGATCAGTGTAGTACTTCTGTTGAGAAGTGTTACTAGAGCACATTCCTCGCTAAGAGGGAGTGTTGATTTTGGGTAGCATCAGATGTGCTCTAGCTCCGAAATTTTGTGAAGGGTCTAGAACACATGAGATCTCTAGAACCTAGAAATTGTTTGGAGAAATTCCACCGGGATGAGAAGTTATTAAAATAATTAATATTTTTAATGGGTTCCTAAGTATAAACTTAGGAAAATAAAAATATTAATGGGTATTAATAAGAATATGAGTGAGAAAATTCTAAATGACGAGGATCAAGTTCGTTTTAATCTTAGGCATTGATTAGGGACTTAATCTCAGCCGTTGATTCATCAACAGGAAAAGTATAAGAGGAGGCTTGAGGGTTAGTTGGAGATACACTTGAGAGATCATTCAGTTCGATTTTTCTAGGGCAAGGTTTGCTGAGAAATTGAACAAGTGATCTGTTACAGTGAGAGGGCAGTTCGACAGAGGGACTTCAGTGCAAGGTCGAGAATACATAGCAGAGAGGTAGACAAGCACCAGGAGAGCTCTAACGCAGTGACGTAGAGGGAGAGCTCTGACGCAGTGAAGCAGTGTCGCAGTGATGCAGAGACGCAACTCCTAGAGGTGACGCAGTTCCAGTGCAGAGCTTGGAGCAACCATCGTTGCCCAACACTAGGAACAACGCAGTCACCTGTGAGGTTTGTTCATCTGTCTCTGGATAGAGATACTTTTGTCTGGTTTATTCTCTATTGAGTGAGCCAGATTTGGCACCCTAGTTGTATTCAGAAATCTGCTTAATAATACAAACCCTCTATATGTTCCACCGGTTTTCCCAAATTGGGTTTTTCCGGGGACGTTTGTCCAAAAATAACGTTGTCCCTTGTGTATTTGCCTCATTTTATTTCAGTTCATGATCTGTATGAATGTGTAGTTTGCAATAGTGTTTTCATCGCTATTTAAATAATTAAATAACTTGTTGAATGTAAAAACAAGTAGGAGATGGTAAACCAGTGATTGCAGTAGGATTTCTGATGTGTAGATTCAGAAATTTTCACATGCTTGAGTTAGATACCGTTTCTGGAGATGTATCACTGACTTTCTCGAATTCGAGGAAAAGGGAGGTTCCAATAGGTGATGGAGTTCACTTTCCCCTTTTTGCAGTAGCCCTAGTTAAAGGAGGAATGTTGTCGCATTCAAGTAAACTAGGGGATTAGACAATGAGTGGAGTCACTAGAGGAATATTTATAAATGTCATTAATAAATAAATTCCTCAATGATTCACTAGGGAGGCAGACCTGTTTCCTCCCCGGCAATGGTGCCAAAATGTTACCGCACAAACTAGTAGGGTACCTAAGGAGAATCCCTAAAGGGAAAATACTAGACCAAGGGCAACAAATGGAGTCTTAGCCCATTGTCACTTCAGCTAAGGCTCCCTTCTATTTACGGACTTTCACCGACGGAAGGAGACCCAGTATGTGTGTAGTCACTATTGAAGGATAAGTCAATGGATATGAGTGACCTAAATAACCCTTTTCCAGAATTTGAAGGATAAAGATTGCTTGCTTTATAAGCAAGGTACTAGGTAATCTAGGGAAAGGGAGAGAGGATTTGAGTGTTAGGTTTATGGGATAAGACTTGTGAAGGAGTTTCCCAATCCCTAAAATCCTTGTTGGAATTGGTATCCTGGATGGTTCTTGAAGAATGGTCTTTTAAAGGAGTGGGACCACATGGGGCAAACTAGACCCAGTCTAGAGTATGAGGAAGGAATGTAGCAGCCAATGATATTCTTACCCTAGACGAGGTGGAGAGAGGACCAAAGAAAATGTAATTACTAAAAGATGTTAGTTTCACCTTGGGAAGTGCTAGCCTTGGGGATGGCAGGGCAAGTTTTGGCCCTGAAGCTAGAGCTTGGCTTTTCTCCCAATTCCAATGTCGGAATGTCTTCAAATTTGGAGGAGGGCTAGAGGAAAGGCCAATGCAGGATACCCTAGGAGATCGAATTTTTTCAGTGGCTAGCTTGTCAGGAAATTGATGCCCTAGGCACCCCAATGTGGTTAGACTTGGGAGAAGGTGAAAGAATAAGAGTTTTGGTGACCACCCTTGGTAGATCAGTGCCTTAATCCTTGGGAGAATGGAGTCTATGTTGATTATGTGTAAGATTTCTTGGTTCCCAGTCAAGGAGGCCGCAAATTACTTCACAAACCCTTTAGGTCAAGTGAAAGCAATCTTGCAACTTTTATACTTCAAATGCACAAGAGGAATGGCTTATCATGGTCACATTTTACCCCTAGGGGATTTCACTGACATACAAGGCCCATTCATGGAGAGAACTTCATAATATAGATAATCCCACAATATTAAGCAATAATTTGCATGTAGCAATTAGCTTTAAAACAATGAAAATCCCAATCCAACATATATGACAAAAGTAATAAGAAAAACATCAAAATTTCGTACCTACATGTAGTAGATTATATCCAACCATTCATAAATAACAATAGAGAAGCTCCAAGAGAAGATAGACCAATAACCATACATCAAAATTCATCCATAAATGCTCCAATTCATCTTAAAGAAAAAAAAGTTCGAAATTCTCTAAAGAAGAGAGATCCAATCCAAAGTGATGATGAAAAATGATCTCACCTCACTTGTATTTATACACATCTTAGGAGTTCGAATCAGCCTCCTTGTCCTACATAAGCCCCAAAAACAAAATAATCCACTAATAATACAACTTTTGGTGACAAGCCCACCAAACTAGGTCATAAATGAAAAGGTAAGCCTTTTAAGAGGTCAAATAATAACCTATGCATGTCATAGGTCCCTCGAAGAGGCCTAATGAGGTCCATGGGTGTCACAGTGAAGAATAGGACCCTCAAAACAGTGGACAAGGGGTTGGCCCCTTATAATAACCTGTGGTGCTCCAAATGACATGTGGGAGCACACAAGTGTCCTCATGGGTCTCCAAACAAATCGAAGATGCCTATAGGTGGCTTGCAAGAGATAGGATGATAATGTAGGTGATGCCACACAATTGTACAAGTCCTGGATCATCTGCCATGTGTATGGTGTAGATTTGGGGCCAGCTGGGCATGATGGATCAGGTGCATCCTCCTCGTCCAATAAGTGAACCAAGAGCAATCTTTGAATGGCTGTGGGGATCCATGAAGTTCAATCTGCTGCTGTGGATGCTCATGGCTCTCAACGCTCACCCTATATGTGCCAATGTAGCCCTTTGGAGGATTAGGACCCCATATAGGGAGACCAAACCCAAACGGAAACCATCTACAATCCTGTAAAAGATCCAATGCGTCCCCTAGCCTTCCAGTACAACAAGTTGTTGACCACTGTGTGTCAACTACCCATAGCAGTACACCCCCTTTTTTGCAAAATGGATAGCGCTTGATCGACGTGTCCGTGCCATTCGACTGTCATCATCAGCCCGATCATGTTATGTTGTAAACCCAGTCTGCATGTGTAAATTGTAAATAATCTTAGCAGATCTGTGTCATGTATGTATTTGCCTAGGTAAACCTAATCTTCTAGTGAAGATCTTCGTTCTGGAAGGTTTTTTGTCTCACTGATCCATGATCGGTAGAGTTTTCCTTCAGCCTAACCCCAAAGCCGGAATGGATTTTGTCATTAGAATCTTAGGGGAATCCTAGTGTGCTGGGTCGAGTTTATGTAAAAGTAATTTGAAGATAATTCTAACAATTTGGTTAGGTTATTGCAAATTGCTTGATCTGCTAGATTATGTTTGTGTCGCAGAACTGGGTAGTCTATGAGGGTCTATGCCAAATGGGTTTTCCCCCTTGAAATGTAAAATTGTAAGGGCCATGATGTAAAGTGTTTTGAGGGTTAGAAAATAATTATTCCCCTCATAAGTCCTAGATCCTAGGTGTTTTTCCAAAGGCTAAGTTCGAGGGTCCAGTAAAAAATAAAAATTAAATAATAAAATTAAAAATTAAAAAATTAAAAAATAAATTAAATAAATAAATAAAATAAATTTAAATATAATAAGTCAAAGTTTGTAGGGAAATAATGCAAGATTTTTAATTTTTTAATATATTAAAATGCATTTAAAATTTCGACGGATGAGATTAAAAGAGATTTTGATCCTCATTGACGATCGAGATCATTTTGACATGGATCACTCGAACTAGCCATTGGGAAATTTTCCTTTAAATAGGGTGTCAAGGGTCATTTGAGATCATTCGATCTTAGAGTCGTGTGCTAAAGGAAGCTCTCTTGTAGTCATTTTTTGTGCAATAAAGAAAGACTTTGGGGTTGAAATCTTGTTCGTGTTACTCTTCTGGAATTGTTGTAAGATGTTTTATTTTTCTACATAAATTTATTTTCATCCATTGATGATAGCTTGATGAAGAGTGATTTTAAACACAGGTATCTTGTTTAGTCACTAGGGTTTGAATGGTAGTTAAATTTCTGGATATGATCGCAGGTATCTCCATTACATTTGGATTTTAGTATCATTTTCTCCTTTTTCGTTAATAGTTGATTTAAGCTGTGCAGGAAATCCTTTTTTTGAGATTACCAGGCGTTCGGGGAAGTTCTCTGCTGAACTAGCGAACTCCCGGATTGCATTTTCTAAAGAGCCCAGCCAGTTTTGATCCCGGGCTTATCATTTGAAATTTTCTGGTGAATGCACGAAGGGTTTTCTGAAGCACCTCACCTTAGATTTAAAATTCTAAAAATATATCTGTGGCATACTGACAAATCTAGCTATTTAGAGCCTTTAGACTTGTGGATATTGTAATTATTTAGCTACTTTTTTAGGGTTTTTAGTTTCATCCTTGCCTATATTATTTCTAGGTGTTTTGTTTTTGCTGTTACAGGTTTCAGATTTGAAGATATAATCTTGTTCTGAAGCCAGATATAGGCCCTGGAAGGTAAGATCTAGCCTCAGCATCATTTTTGCAGGGATAGTCTTCAACGGGTTTTTCAAATTTTCTAAAGAAAGTCGAGGGTTTGTCCAAGTTGTTTGCTAGCTGGGGTTTGATTGTCGCAGGAAAATTTTCAAATTTTTTTTTTTAGGGAGGCTGTGTGAAACTCCTGGATTGTTGCCAAGTTTCAACACTGCTATCTTTTTTCTCAACTCCTTCCCTCAACAATCTGCCCATGCTATCTTTTCCTCACATCCGCTCTTCACGCAGCCACTCGTTGCCCGACGTCCAACTGTGGAGAGATCGCAGATCTGCCATATAGCTCATCGAACTTCTACCTCTGCCCAGCTCCTTTAGAACTATTGCCTCTCTTCTCGCCGTCACCGGATCTGCAACGCTGCCATCCAACCCTCATTCGCAGCAAACTTTCCCACGTTGCCATTCAACCCTCATTTGCAGCAAACTTTCCCACGCTGCCACATTTGCTCTCAGTTTTGCAACGCAAGCTAGCCTCCTGCGTGATTCCCTCCTGCGTGTTCCCTTGCCTTCCTTCTATCGTTGCTTTCCCCAACGCTACCCAACCTGTGTTTTTCTCAACCTGAAATCTTCTCCACAGCTCCATATCATCTCTATCAGCTTGTCCCTCACACGCAGCTCATTTCCCTCCGTCTATATACGCTGCCTCTCCTCGCTGCGTGGTCCCCTTCCTTCCTTCACTCAATTTTTTCCATTCACGCAGCCCTTCCTCCATCGCTACTCCATCCACACACCTGCAAAGAGTCTCCACGCATTCCTTCTACCCCACACATCTCCCTTGGCTTCCACGTAGCCATGCGAAATCTCATTTCTGCTCCTTGCTGCCTGTTCTTATCATGCAAAACCTGCATATAGCTCTTCTCGCATCTCCATCGCTGCCACTCACTGCCCATCATTTGTAATATCCCGTTTCAGAGATATTTCCCCAAACCCCAGTAACTCCAACCAAATACGTACAAATAGTATAATAACCAGGAAGCTCAAAGTGATGGAAATAATAATGGTGCCACATATAATAATATAAACATGAAATATAAGCAGATACTCGAGAAATGTAGAGAGAAATGCTAAGCCATTTTATTATACTGAGTAATAGAATGAGTACAAGAGGTGATAAAAAAGATGGCACCTTGACTTGCACAAGGCAAGTGAAGAAATACACTAAGAATAGCAAGGAATGGCCTCTCTCTGAACTGCGTCCAAGCTGCTGGAGAACTGTCGTGCTGTTGCTGCTACTGGAAATCAAATGAGGATTTGGGGCTGCTCCCCTCTTCAAAAAATGCCGAAACTCTGGAATTGGACTCTACTCAAGAAAACTAGAAAAACCCAGAAAGATTTTCTAAAATGGCCGACCCCCGAAAATCGCCCCCTTGAGGACCCACGCAGTCCCTCAAGGCTCTGTGCTACCACTGAAATAAACCCACCAAAACTCTGCCTGAAAATCAGCCAAAGTCCTCCAATATGCAAGGGCTGATCCCCTACTCAATCTCCCAGCACAAATCCCCCTGCAAAACCTCAATCCAGAACTCCTGCCAGAAAGAACTGCGTCATCCCTCTCAAGACTGTGCAGTCATCCAAGATGCTCAATCCTCCTGCCAAAATGTTGATGAAACTACTGCAAAAATGCTGATGGAAATACCTTGCCTGAGCAGGCACTTGAAGTCCCCCGGGGCTAAGGGTGAGATCTCCAAACGGAGACATTCAATGCACTAAACGGTGCTGCAGAGTAGCTAAACAGCGAGCGTGCTCTAAGTCGAAGTGACTAGCCCAAATGCACACAATCGAATGACAAAATGAGGGGGCTCCTCTCTCCTTTATAGCATTGGCCTCTCCTAATCCCAAGGCTCACCTCCTCCAACGTAATCCCCTCTTGCCACATGTTCCTTTTCCATCTGTGCAGTCCCTCCAAATGTCTTCGTGGGCCCCTTCTCTGCGTGGTCCTTTGGCCCCCATTGGCTCCCCTTTAAGTCACAATGTTGTGCTACTAGGAAGTGACTTTTTATTCTGAAGTGAGTTATGTCCCCTTTTCCTCACTTTTTTATTTATAAATAACTATAGAAGGCAAAATTGAGCAAAATCGAATATTCCAATTAGCCATGGCTAATTAGGAATATTACAGTCTCCCCTGGCAAAATGTTGCTTGTCCTCAAGCAACTGAAGTGATGGATGCTGCAAAATTTTCTTGCTCTCCCAAGTGGCATCCTCATCCAGTAAATTCTTCCACCTCACCAAGAATTCCCGGACTGTCCTGCTCCATAGCTGCCTCTCCCTGGTATCAATAATGGCCTCTGGCTGCAACACCAAATGCCCCTTATCATCTATGGGTGGTAGCTCATCTGTCACTGTCACATGATGTCCCAATGCCTTCTTCAAGCATGATACATGAAAAATGTTATGAATCTTGCTGCCTTGGGGCAGCTCCAACTCATATGCAACCTGTCCAATCCTGCGTATCACCCTGTATGGTCCATAAAAGCGGGGCTTGAGCTTCTCAGCCCCCTTCTGCTTCAGTGACAACTGTCGGTTATGGCTGTAATTGTAGGTAGACCAAGTCCCCTACCTCAAACTGTCTCTCCACCCGACCCCTGTCAGCATATAGCTTTTGCAGGTTCTACGTTGTAGCCATATTGTCCTTGAGAGCTCGGAGAATATCCTGACTCTCTTGGATCCAAATCTTGGCTCTCGGAGCCTTGCTATCACCAAACATCATGTCAGCAAAAGACAAAGGATGATATCCATAGAAAGCATAGAATGGTGACATACCAATGGACATGTGATGTGTAGTGTTGTAGCAGTACTCCCCCAGATGCAGCCATCTCAGCCATGCTCGTTGCTGCCCACTGACATAGTTACGCAAGTAGCCCTCCACCACTTGTTAACTATCTCTGTCTGTCCGTCCGTCTGTGGGTGATAACTGGTACTCGGTGTCAACTCCGTCCCCACCAACCAGAAAAGCTCCTACCAAAATCCGCCCATGAAATGGCTGTCCCTGTCACTGACGATGGTCTTAGGAAGACCATGTAGCTTGAAAACCTCTCTGAAGAACAGCTCGGCCACCTGTGCTGCTGTGTAGTGTGCGGATATGGCAAAGAAATGTGCTTACTTTGTCAGTCGATCAACGACGACAAAGATACAATCCTTGCCCTGTATCATGGGCAACCCTATGATGAAGTCCATCGAAACACACTCCCATTTCCCCTCCGGAATGGGAAGAGGTTGCAATAAACTTGCGGGATGGCTCATCTCCCCCTTGTTCCTCTGGCAAACATCACACTCCCGGATATGTTGGAATACATCCTCCTTGAGGCCCTTCCATGAGAACCTCTCTCTAATGGCCTTGTAGGTTTTAGTAAACCCCTGATGGCCGGCCAATGGTGAATCATGTGAAGCCCAAAGTATCTTCTTCTTGAGCTGAGATCCCTCAGTCAAGAAGATCCTGTCCCTGTTGTAGATGATCTCATTGACCACCCTATACCTGTCATCCGCCACCTGCCCATCTAGAACCTCACATGCAAACCTGTCCTTGGAGTACTCTACTAAAAGTCAAGCCCTCCAGTATGTGTCCAAGCTCATAAGAGACAACGTGGCTGGTCTACGTGAAAGGGCATCTGCGACCACGTTGTTCTTACCCTTGACATACTCAATGTCAAAGTCATATGCTTGGATCTTACTGATCCACTTCTGCTGCCTCTCCTGTAGCTGCTTCTGCTCCAAAAAGAACCTGAGGCTATTGTGATCAGTCCTCACCCTGAACCTGTTACCCACTAAATACTGCTGGAACTTGGCCAATGCATGCATGATGGCTAGCATCTCCTTGTCGTATATAAGATACAACCTCTCGTGCGGAAGGAGCTTCCGGCTCTCATAGGCTATAGGGTGACCTCCCTGCATCAATATTTCGTCGATCCCCTCTCCCGACGCATCACATTCCAAAACAAATGGTTGCGTGAAATCCAGCAATGCAAGCACTAGGCAGCTGCTCATAACCTCCTTCAGCCTGTCAAAGGCTCGTTGCATTGTATCCGACCAGCTGAATGCCCGCTTCCTCGTCAGATCTGTCAGGGGTGCAGCAAGCTGTGAGAAACTCTTGACGAACTTTCGGTAGTAAGTACAAATGCCAATGAATCCCCGAAGTTCTATCACGTTCCTCAGCTCCGGCCATTCTCTGATGACCTTGATCTTCTTCTCGTGGACTCTCACTCCATCCACCCCTATGATGTGTCCCAAGCACAACATCTCTGTCAACCCAAACTCACACTTGGAGAGTTTGGCATAGAACTGCTGCTCCTGCAAGATATGCAACACTGTCTCAATGTGCTGGAGATGCTCCTCCCAAGTCCTGCTGTAAATGAGGATATCTTCAAAGAACACCAACACAAACTTCCTCAAGTGGCTGCGGAAGATGTGATTCATGCAGGACTGAAATGTAGAGGGGGCGTTGGTTAGCCCAAAGGGCATCACCAAGAACTCAAAGTGCCCATAGTGACACCTGAAAGCGGTCTTGGGAATGTCCTGCTCCCTCACGCGAATCTAATGGTACCCAGATCTCAAATCAATCTTTGAGAAGAACCGTGCTCCTCTCAACTCATCCATCAGCTCATCGATCCTGGGTATGGGGTAACTGTTCTTAAGTGTCTTCTTGTTTAGGGCCCTGTAGTCAATGCACATCCTCAATGTGTCGTCCTTCTTCTTCACCAACACCACAGAAGAAGCAAAAGGACTTGTGCTTGGCCGAATGTGCCCAAGAGTGAGCAACTCTTGAATGCCCCACTCAATCTCATCCCGATAGGCCTTGGGATGCCTATAGGGGGTAGTAATCACTGCCTGTATGCCCTGCTCGAGCTCAATGGTGTGCTCAAACTCTCGGTCCGGTGGCTGTCTCGGCGAAATCTCCCCAAACACTATGGCATACCGGTCAAGGATGGACTGTATCTCTGGATGTACCGTCTGTCTTGTAGTCCCTGCCTCTGACGCACGCAACTCCACTGCCCACTCTACGTCTCCCTTCTGAAAGACTGCCTCCATCCGATGAGCCAAAATAGTCTGAGGCAGATATGTGTGCTATCCCCGTATCTTCTCATGCCTCCCCGTCTTCTCATCATCCCACTCCATCTCTAGGGTCTTCCAATTTGTCGTTACCTTCCCTAGAGTGATAAGCCACTAAACACCCAGTATCATGTTGGTGTCCAGAATATCGACCACGAAAAAGTGGTCAGTCAGTGTATAGGTGCCCATCGTCACTGATAGCTCTGGAACATAACGAGCACACATCATGGTCTGATCTCTTGGGACCAAAACTGAAAACCCATCGAAGCTCTCAGTCTGTATACCTCTCCGTTCAGCCATCTGTGCATCGATGAAGTTGTGGGTTGCCCCACTATCAACCAAAACTGATACTCGCTGGCCACGTACTGTCCCTTGTATGCGCAGCGTTAAAAACTTGGGAACTCCTCGCAATGTTGCAAGGGCTCCTTCGATAGGTGCAAAAGCTGCACCACTTGCTGCTGGTGGTGGAGGCGGCAAGGGACCTTGCACGACATGACTATTTGCTGCCTCCACATCATCCTCCTCATCCTCTTCCCCGCTACTCTCAGAGAAGACCTCAATAAAATGTGCTTTGCCAGCAACACATCTATGTCCTGGTGCCCACAGCTCCTGACAGGTAAAGCACAACCGCTTCTTCAACTCCCTCCTGGCATCATTGTCAATCTGCGTTCGTCCTGGATTCCCCTTTGGAGGCGGAATGCTCACATCCTTCCCCTTAGACTGGAAAGTCTGCCTCTGGGGGTAAGGTGTCTGGGTCCTGGGTAAGACATCTTGTAAATCCCGAGTCCTGTTGATAGCATCCTGGAGTGTGGCTGGTCTAGTGGATCGGACTAAACCCCGAAGTGGCTCTGCTAATGTTATGAAACCAGCTCACAAAAAGATAGAAAAGAGAGATCAACGCCTTAGAATTCAGCCTCTTCGAGGGGGCAACCTCCTTTACATTACACAAATGAACAATTCTTGGATAATACAAATGAAAAGACCTCCTTTCTATATATAGG
>APFE031021649.1:110957-138688 GCA_000404065.3 Pinus taeda
TTGGAGTAGCAAAACCCTAGAATCCAAAGCTCTGATACCAAATGTTATGAAACTAGCTCAAGAAAAAGCTAGAAAAGATAGATCAACGCCTTAAATTCAACCTCTTGGAGGGGGCAACCTCCTTTACATTACATAAATGAACAATTCTTGGATGATACAAATGAAAAGACCTCCTTTCTATATATAGGAGTCTAAGGGGTCATAACATAATCAGAGCCGACATAACAATAATAATGTAAGGTCACAATAATAACAATAGTGGGCTTCTATGGGGCACAATAGTAACAATATGGGCACTACATGGGTACATCAATATAATAAGGGGGTTGCACTAATAACAATAAGGGGTTACACTAGTAGTATAGGAGCCTGACAGCTAACCCCTCAACGTACATGTAGATTCTCCGTGCCGTGGATAGATCTGGCACCATCACTGAAACCCTCAAGAAATCTGCAATGTAGGTCTCTGGGCTCCCGGTCTATTTGAGCCTCGTCAACTCAACAAAGTGCTGCTCTGGATCCCTCCGGTCGAACCTCTCTATCAATCTCTTGGTGAACTCGGCATATGTCGTCACTGTGGAGTGTTCGAGTGTTACCATCCCATGGAACCACCAATCCTGGGCCTCACCATCCAAATGTAATGTTGTCACCTTGATGGCCTCTGTCTCCGACATCTGGTTAAGCTGGAAGTAAATGTCCAGCTTCTCCACCCAAGACTTTGCCGATCTGTTTGATGAACCATCAAACGTAGGCAAGTGGAATCTACTAGCTGCATGGTGGGTGTCACCATCATGATAATGCCCGTATCCTCTGTGATGGTCGCGGGGTCTACTATCCCGCTGGAGCTGAACAAAGTCTCTGAATGAGAGAGCCTCCCTGAACTCCTGCCCATAGGTCTGGTACTCTGCAAAATAATCGCCCATATGATCGGGCTCTACCTCCTGCTGGGCTCCGGCCCCCGTGTCTGCTCCTAAGAAAGTGGGCATGGTAGAGCGCGTAGGGGCATGTGAGGCCACCTGCTGAGTAGTATCACACTGCTCTGGCAAATGATGGGATGCACCCGATCCCTCACCAACCTAGAAAACCCGTGGGCTCTCACGCTGTCTAGCCTCTATTGCTGTGAATCTCTGCCCCATCACCTCAATTTGCCTCGACAGATCCTACACTGATTTGAGGAGCATATCCGCAAATTTCTTCCTGTCCTTGTCTGCCATCTGCTCTGCGTCCACCCCAGGCTCCTTCTGTTTTGCGTCCACCACAGGCTCCTCATGTTCTGCGTCCACCACAGGAACACAGTCTCCCTCCCCGTAGGTGTTCTCCAACCTACGTCTAGTGTCTCTGTATCTCCTACCTCTGTAATGGATGTAGGGGTTTTTCCCTAGTGTCATAGATTGCTAGCTTCACAGGCTGAGCTAGATCTATGCTTTGATACCACTGTACTATCCAATTTCAGAGATATTTACCCAAACCCCAGTAACTCCAACTAAATACGTACAAATAGTTTAATAACCAGGAAGCTCAAAGTGATGGAAATAACAATAGTGCCACATATAATAATATAAACATGAAATATAAGCAGATACTCGAGAAATGCAGAGAGAAATGCTAAGCCATTTTATTATACTGAGTAATAGAATGAGTACAGGAGGTGATCGGAAAGATGGCACCTTGACTTGCACAAGGCAAGTGAAGAAATACACTTAGAATAGCAAGGAATGGCCTCTCTCTAAACTACGTCTAAGCTGCTGGAGAACTGTCGTGCTGCTGCTGTTGCTAGAAATCAAATGAGGATTTAGGGCTACTCCCCTCCTCAGAAAATGCCGAAGCTCTGGAATCGGACTCTACTCAAGAAACCCAGAAAAACCCAGAATGCTTTTCTGAAATGGTCGACCCTCGAAAATCGCCCCCTTGAGGACCCACACAGTGCCTCAAGGCTTTGCGCTGCCACTGAAATAAACCCACCAAAACTCTGCCTGAAACTCAGCCAAAGTCCTCCAATATGCAAGGGCTGATCCCCTGCTCAATCTCCTAGCACAAACCCCCCTGCAAAACCTCAATCCAAAACTCCTGCCAGAAAGCATCGCGTCATCCCTCTCAAGACTGCGCAGTCATCCAAGATGCTCAATCCTCCTGCCAAAATGCTAATGAAACTACTGCAAAAATACTGATGGAAATACCTTTCCCGAGCAGGGACTCGAAGTCCCTCGGGGCTAAGGGTGAGATCTCCGAACGGAGACACTCAATGCACTAAACAGTGCTGCAGACTAGCTAAACAGCTAGCATGCTCTAAGTCGAAGTGACTAGCCCAAATGCACACAATCGAATGACAAAATGAGGGGGCTCCTCTCTCTTTTATAGCATTGGCCTCTCCTAATCCCAAGGCTCACCTCCTCCAACGTAATCCCCTCTTGCCACGTGTTCCTTGTCCATCTGCGTAGTCCCTCCAAGTGTCTGCGTGGGCCCCATCTCTGCGTGGTCCTTTGGCCCCCCTTGGCTCCCTTTTAAGTCACAACATTGTGCTACTAGGAAGTGAATTTTTATTCTAAAGTGAGTTATGTCCCCTTTTCCTCACCTTTTTATTTATAAATAACTATAGAAGGCAAAATTGAGCAAAATCGAATATTCCAATTAGCCATAGCTAATTAGGAATATTACATCGTTTTTCTCTTTCTCTACTCCTCATTCACGCTGCTCTTGCCCAATGCCGTCACCTGCAGCAAACCTGCGTTCATATAAGCAGCAAAAAAAAAAAAAAAAAAAAAATGATTTTTCTTTAAGTTTCTATGTATGCGTTAGGGTAAGCACTTGTTTTTCATTTAATTTTTAATTAGAATTGATTTCGTTTTTCTTATAGTTTAGGATTTTATAATTTTTGTTAAAGTTCTGTTTCATTTAAATCAAAACTAGATTAGACTTTGATTTTATTAGGTTAGATCTTAGTTTTAGATTTAGATTTTATTTTATGTTTTTTTTTTATAGTTTAGAATTAAAAAAAAATAAAAATTAAAAAATAAATAAAAATAATCATAAAAAGTTTTTAAATTTTAGATTTTAATGGCTTCATATTTTGCTTTGATTTTTTTAGATTTATTTGATTTTAGGATTTAGTTTTAATAATATGAGTTTCATTTAGTTTAGGTTTAGATTTGAACTTTTATTTAGATTTTAGAATTAAATTTTTAGTTTTAGAATTTAAATTTAATTAGATTTCATTTTACTTTTTCTATAGTTTAAGAATTTAATTATTTTTGTTAATATTCCGATTTCATTTAGTTTAAAAAGAAAAGTAGTTTTTTAATTTCAGTTCATTTGTATATATTTAGTGCTCGTCTTTTAAATTTCATTTTCATTTAGCTTAGATTTAAATTTTTAATTTAAATTTAAAATTTAAAAATATTTCAAAAAAATTATATATATATATATATATATATATATATATATATATATATATAATATATATAAGCATAAAAAGTCCCTTTTTAGTTTCTTTGATTGGGCTTTAGTTTAGTTTAGATCAGATTATTTTTATTAGGATTTTAGTTTTGTTTTATTTTGATTTTAATCTTACAATTTTATAAAATATAAAAATATATAAAAAAAAAATTTTTTTGAAAAAGATTAACTAAAAATTGAAAATTCTTTTTAGTGTCTTTTGTGGTATTTATTGTTCCACTTCTTTATAGTTAAATGCACTTTAATGTTTATCTAAAGATTAGCTATTGAAAAGTGGTGAATCATTTTGTGAGCTAGTTAGCATTTAAAATTTCGTGGTTTCTTGAAATATTGGATCTTTTGAAATTTATTTGCTAGGGCATGGCGCATCCATTGAATATTTCGCATCTGGTAAAATTAATCATTGCCTGGATTATATAATGCACGTTACATGTTGGAAATCTTGTAAATATTTTCAAGCAATCATTAAATTACTTCATAAGCAGCAGCAATTAATTAACTCCATAAGGCACTGGTCTTAAGCATTTAAAGATCTAATCAAATTCTAAAATTGATCAAGTGCTTGTTCCCCCTACTATGTCTCCCAACCCAACTGGTTCCCAGTTGGTCTTCCTTTTTCCCATAGGGTCTACCCCCCTTAGCCTGCTTCAGGGAGACGGCTTAAATGGAGGGATCGGGGGTTAGGGTGACAACCCCGTCTGAGCGTTGTCGTGCTGCTCAAACAATCTGTGTAACAACACAAGTCATTAGAGAAATCGAGTTAATGAGCTTACCTAATCATGGACCACAGGTTGGGACCTCATAATGGCTTGCCCTTCCATAATGGGCTTTGAGATGTGCCAATGTGCCTTAAACTCCTAATGGTATTAAACACGTATCCTATTAGGTGGTTTCTACCTCTAAAGGGGATAATATAGTCAAGGTACATTCGTCAAAAGGTGGTAGCATGTGACAAATAGGTGGATACAGTAGGGGATGAGAAGGGGCAACCCTGGGTCACATGCTGGGGTACAATGGTAGCTAATAAGAGGGAAGCCCACACTTGGGTTTATAATTTGTAGTAGGGAGCAATCGTGGTACATGAGGTGCCCCGACCTTGATCTTTCCACCCTTCTTTATATGCCTTTTGCCTTTTTATCATTTTCTTTGATTAATTGCTCAGGGCTCAAGGGGTTAGAGCATGATGTGTAAGATATAGCAGTGGAATCCCCTTTTTAAGGTGGGGCAGTTCATTGCCCACCAGGGGTTGGAACAATCACGGGTTCCTATATGATGAAGAAGGCTCATAGAACCTGTAGGAACCAGAGTGATGGCCATGATGATGGGGTAGAGCTCATGTATTGGCTTTTGCTGACGTGCTAAATGTTTTTGTCCAGATCATCTTTTGCATTTTGTGGTACTTTCTCTATTGAATGTGGCCATATATGCTTTTAACTTTCTTTTCAACTGCATCAACCTCCAGGCTTCATTCCAGGCCATGACCCAAGGTGTGGGAAAGGGGAAAGGGCCAGCTATTCCTATGTGGACTGATGGAGAGATGATGACCTGGGTGGGAAATATGATGAATGGGGCAATAATGGATGGAAAGATGGTAATATAAGCGGATAAGGGAGCGGGACCACGCAACCAAAATTAGGGTTTCTCGTGAAATACCACCCCTAGAACCAAATGATCAATAAAAGAGATCCCACAAGACTAGAATCCAAGGTTAATTCATAAAATGGGTCTAGGGACAGAAGCACAGACCTAACCCATTCTTTCCACCAAATCCCCCCATTAGTCCATGCCTAGAAGTGTCCACGATAAGAAAACTACAATACTCAATTTCAAAATGAGAAGGCATACCTTTAGATTTGGGAGGCCCACCTTCAAACATATGATCATGGCAGATGGGCTAGGGACCACATGGCTGGCTCAGGTGGTGGAGAACTGGCATAATGAGCTAGTTGATGGTTGTCGGCTGAGTACCATCTTGGAGAAAAAAATTCTCCTGGGGATATTACCCAAAAAATGGAGGGTAACATCCCCCACCTCAAACTGCCTCTCCACCCTATGCCTGTCAACGTACATTTTCTCTTGGTTCTGTGCCATCTGCAAGTTGTCCTTGAGAGCCTTGAGGATCTCTTGGCTCTCTTGGACCCAGTCCTTTGCCCTTGGGGCCCTGCTATCTCCAAAAATCATGTCAAGAAAAGAAATTGCATCATAACCATAAAGAGCTCGAAAGGTAGACATACCAATTGACATATGGTAGGGGGTGTTGTAGTAGAATTCTCCCAGGTAAATCCACTTCACCCATGCCCTCTGTTGCCTAATCACATAGTTACGTAGGTACCCTTCTAGCCACTTGTTCACAATCTCGGTTTGCTCGTCCATCTGAGGGTGATAGCTAGTACTGGGTGTAAGCTCTATCCCCACTTATATGAACAACTCCTACCAGAAAGCCCCCATAAACATGTTGTCACGATAACTGATTATGGTCTTTGGAAGAGCATGAAGTCGGAATACCTCCCTGAATAACAACTCTACTACTTGAGAGGCTGAAGACCTCAAGGGGATGGTGAAGAAATGGGAAAACTTGGTCATCATATCCACCAAAACATAAATACAATCCCACCCCTGTGCAACTGGAAGCCCTATGGTGAAATCCATGGACACGCTCTCCCATTTCCTCTCTAGAATGGGGGGTGGTTGAAGTAGCCCTATTGGGTGTGATAGATCCCCCTTGTTTCTCTGATAGGTTATGCACTCTTGTACATGCCTCAATACGTCTCCCTTGAGACCCTTCCATGAAAAATGATCTCTAATGACCTGATATATCTTGAGGAATTTGGGGTGCCCTGCACGAGGTGAATCATGAGTTGCCTACATAATCCTCTCTCTGAGTTGAGGCCCTAGCAGCAGGTGGATCCTATCCTTATAATATATCACGTCATCCATCACTCTGTGCCTATCATCTCCAAGTGTGCCATCCAGTATCTCACAGGCCTGCCTATCCTTGGAATGCTCAACCAAGAGTTGAGCCTCTGAATCCTGAATGATGTCCATCAGAGATAGAGTTGCGGGCCTCCTAGAAAGTGCATCTACCATGATGTTCTGCTTTCCCTTGACATATTCTATCTTGAAATCATATACCTGGATATTACTAACCCACTTTTGTTGTCTCTCCTGCAACTCCTTCTGCTCAAGGAACAAGCAAAGATTGCTGTGATCTGTCTTCACTTTGAACCTAGTACCCACTAGGTACGGACGAAACTCAGGTAGCGCATGGATTATGGCTAGCATCTCCTTGTCGTATATGGTGTACAACCGCTCATGGGGTAGTAGTTTCTTGCTCTCGAATGTTATGGGGTGACCTCCCCACGTCAATACAGCTACAACCCCTTCACCAGAGGCATCATACTCCAGCACAAATGGCCATGTGAAATACAACAAAGCCAAAACAGGATAGCTGCTCATTACCTTCTTAAGGCACTCAAATGCCTCCTATGCCACCTGTGTCCACTCAAAAGCCCCCTTCTTCATCAAATCCGTGAGGGGTGCTAAAAGTTGTGAGAATCCCCTCACAAATCTCCTATAATACATACAAATTCCCAAGAATCCCCTCAACTCAGTCACATTCTTGGGCGTATGCCAATCTAGGATGGCCCTAATTTCTCTTGTTGTACCTTCACTCCATCCTCCCCTATCACATGCCCAACGTACAACATCTCAGTCAGTCCAAACTCACATTTGAACATCTTCGCATACAATTGTTGGTTCTCTACTATGCGCAGTGCCTCCTCTACGTGTTGGAGGTGCTCCTCCCAAGTTTGGCTATAGATAAAATGTCGTCAAAGTAAACAAGGACATAATGCCGCAACTGCCCACGAAACACATGGTTCATGCAGGACTGAAATGTGGCCAGTGTGTTGGTTAGCCCGAAGGGCATCACCAAAAACTCAAAATTCCGATAGTGACAGCAAAATGCAATCTTGGGGATGCCCTGCTCCCTCAACCAGATCTGGTGATACCCCAAGTGCAAGTCCATCTTAGAGAAGTATTTCTCTCCTCTAAGCTCGTCCATCAACTCATCAATGCAGGGAATGGGATATCTATTCTTTAGTGTCTTCTTGTTGAGGTCCCTGCAGTCTATACACATGCAAAGAGTCTCATCCTTCTTCTTCACCAACACCACGGAAGAATATGGGGAGTAGTAATGACTACGTGCATCCCCTCCTCCAACTCAATAGTGTTATCAATCCCTTTGTCTGGTGGTCTGCCAAGAGGAATCTCCCCAAAAACCCCCTGATGCCTCTCCAGCAAGACTAATATGTTTGTATATGCTAGTCGTGTCTGAGTCACTATCTCTGAAATCCGGAGCTCCACTGCCCACACCATGTTTGTGGGTTTGGTGAGAGAAGGCTAGGATTAATTTTATATAATTTTATGAATGCTTATGAGGGCAGAATTCCTAGTTCCATTCAACAGTTAGCAACATAAATTGTTGAAGGGAGACGCAATTTACCCCAAGACCATTTCCTCCACTTGGGTTCGTGATATATTTCTGGGTTTTGTTGGAGCTCATGTGGACAGCCTACATTTAATTTTGCGGAATTTTTGGAGTAGATTTGAGGGCCAAAATCTCAGTTCACCTACAACAGCAGTGGCAATAATTTTCTGGGCTAGCGCAGAAACATGGTGGGGAGCTCATCTGACATTTGGGCACCTTGATCATCACCTAGGTTTGGATTTGCTTGTTGTAGCAAGCCCAAGTTCCTCTTTCATACTCATTTGTACTCTATTTGCTCGAAAATAAATAAAATGGCTCAGATTTTTGGTGCATTTCCTCGTGTTGTGATTTCCTGCGTACGTGTTGAATTTCCTAATTGTTTTTACAGTGCATGTTTATGTTATTCATTTAATATTTCTGTTAGGAATATTACAATGGTATCATAACCATAATCTTGGCTCAGCTTGTGGGAAACCCTTCATTCTATGACAAGACCCAAAAAAAAGACTCACAGGATCCAAAGAAAGGTTAAAATCAAACAACATGGCAGTAACCTTGAATGAGGTGATTAGGATGCAACAAATGATGATTGATGTGGGAACGCAGCTAATTCATACCACAATTGGGAATCAAGACCATTCTCAATTATACGACAAATCCACTATGCCCAAAGTAATGGATAATGCATCAAGATGGCAAGACATGATTGCAACTGATGTGGAGTTACTCACAACAAATTGGAGGGCACACCAATCATTAGGACATGGCATTTAGGCGTCCCTCTCTTTTTGGGAGTTTTGTGTGCTAAGAGACATGCACAAATCAGTGGAAATTTAGTGGAATTATGCAGGGATGATGAGGAGGTTTAAGGCAAAAGATGGAGGAGTAGTTGAAGGGGCCATGGTTGGCAACAAGACAGTTGAGCATACACCCGTTGTTGAGGTATCCATTGATGAGGTTTCTGGGGTTGTGACCGAGTACTCAGGTGATAGCAGCACACCACAGGTTGATGAGGTGTTGATAGACATCTCCACCGTTGATGGGGAGCCGATAGGTATAGAGGTGTCTAAATCTATACTAGAGTTACCGGACAACAATCACATGTAGCTGGCTTGCGAGCATGTCTTACGTGTTGGGTTGTCTATGGAGGAGCAATTGGAGGCTCATGTTGAGTCCATGATGGAGAAGGATGTGCAACCGTTCTTTGGCCTAGTCATTGATGAGGGGAAGCATGGAGAAGACACGTTGGGATTTCAGCACAATTCATTTCAGAGGCACACTGACGGGATCTAAAACGTTATTAGCTTACCCTTACGCATTGGATTGAGGGAGGCAAAGTTGTCTAGACATACCTGAAGGGATGGCCAGGTTAGCAGGACTAACCGGCATGAGCTGAGTATGACACCGCATCAACTTGGAGGGCTTGTTCCTTTGACAGGGGATTGTACATTGGATCACTCCTTTGGGATTGGATGGCGAGAGGTACTGAGTTGGTACCCGATGGAGTAGGCTAGGTGGTTGGATATATCCATGGCCACATTTCAGCAGAGACCATGGATTACCAAAGGGACTCAAGGGCCAAACTATTGTTGGGATCCAGGTGGGATTTCCCATTACATTATAGAGCCGATAGGTGATGGTAGTAGTTGTGTGATGGATTTGATGTTTGGGCGCACACATATTTTCAGGCAAGATGGTTTCACAAGGGGAGCAAACAGATTTCATGAGTTGTCTTGGCATATTCAATGTGCGTGGAGTCACAGGGTGATTAACCTACTATGGCAGGAGCTGGTAGGAGGAGGTGGCATCGACATGCCACTAGACAGGGAATTACATGGAGATGGTGCTCTCTCATTGGTATATTGGACACCAGAGCTACTGAGGATAGGTATAGTAGTGTCATTCTCGTTGGCATGTGAGGAATCGGTCCACTCAGGCCTTTCAAGGCAGATGGGGAGATGTAGCCCACATCATGGAGGGCTTACTAGCAGAGTGGTGGATGTGTTGGCACATGCAAGATGGCATATGATACAGGGTGGTACGACAATAGGCAGTTGTACCCAGGGGTGCACAGGGATATGCGAGTCCAATGTTATGCAAAGGGATCCAACCTGATGCATACAGACCCAATTTTAGACCCTAGCATCCAATGTTGTATAGAGTTATGCAGTGATAAGCAGTGGCCTGCAGAGGAGCATGGAGATGCATGGTTGTTTGATGTAGCATGTTGGTTTGCATTGAGCGACTCACATCGCATCGAGTACATGTGGGGAGTGCCAGGTATAGAGACATAGGCAAGATACGAGGCAGTACATGATGGTATAGTAGTAGCACAGGGTATCTAGTGGTGTACAGGGATAGGCCGCATGGTACAATGTCGGGTCAAGGATTACAGGGATACTTGATGGGATGCAGGGGCATATGGTGCTGCACAGCGATATCTTGGAGGGTTTCCTCCAGGAAGACTTATGGACGAAGACATCGAGGATACCTTTGGGTGCAGTTCACCCAAGATCGATAGGGATACAAATGAGTGATACTCGATGGTATCCATGGGGACTCACACGCCTATCCCTCTTATACATCACTTACAGGCATAGATGATTTGGTTGTTGTCCTTTGACACTCTGGGCATGAGCAGCAAGGGACAGGGAGCTCACCCGAGATATTGGGATGACACTCAAGGCACCAGGGGAGAGACCTCTCAGCGATGGCATTGGGTCGATGCACAAGTTGACAGCCACAGGTTGGGGAATGAGGTGATCAACTGCAGGGGTGACATATCGTCCATCAGTGAGCCTACGCTTGGGGAGCTGGTCACGAGGGAGACATGTGTCACTCTTTCCACAGGGCATGTCAGGACCATGCATGAGAAAAGAATAACGTGTATAACTGAGGCAGCTTTCCAGTATGTGTCCGACCTCCAGACATTGTATTGGCACATTATCGAGACGACAAATGGGAGACTCAATGGTGATGGTTGGTAGGAGCAGGACGTGTTCGCATACACTGAGTTGATTGCGAGTATCGCATACCCATCTATTGGCTACCTTTAGGGGGTATTTTTTTTTGGCACATGTGGCTTCCAACAGTCATCAGTACTACACAGTGGCAGGCATAGGGAAATTTCACATGCATCAAATTAGTTCATGGTATATGGGGCTTATATGTTGGTTGCATGTAGGGACTAGGGACGAGGAACAAATGGATTCCAACAATTGTTAGAGCTATGCCGCAGCAGGTTTAGCTAGGGGATCTAGGGATTTAGTTGGTTGATAGGCCACTCGATCTCGTGAGGAGAAGGACCATAGTAGAGGGTGATCTAGCTCACTTTGGGGTTGACACATGGGGGATCACTGATGCATCCATTGTTTGGCGAGGTAGGCTTCTTCAGTTGTAGCTTAGGATCGAGAGTAGCGATGGGTGGGTAGATATTCACATTATAGACACACCTGAGCAGGATGAGCTTGGCCTTCGTCAATATTTCGCCTCCAGGTTTCAGGGGAAGAGGCTGCAGTGTGCACATGATGGGCAGCCTATTTGAGTTAGAGTGGCGCAGCGACAACATGGTGGCGCTTTTCTAAGACCAGCATGGGACCCTGGCATTGCAGTACTAGACAGCTAAAAGATTTTTAGGGATGAGTTGGTTGCTATAGGGGGAGATCACTCATATTTTCCGTTAGGCTTCAATGACCTACTAATGGTCAGCAGGAGGATATCAGGAGGAGCACATGTGGGCGAGACTTCGTCCCCACATGGATTGTGTTGTATCTTCAAGAGTTTACTCTTGGTGTGCATGAGGTGGACTACTTTGTAGGCCAGCTTCATGGAGAGTTGGACAAAGTCCTACATTATCATGATGCTCTACTTATTGATAGTAAGCATAGAGCTTCTAGAGCTTATACTTGGTTGGATGCTGAATGGAGCAAGGGGTGCTTCACATTGATCAGGATGTCTTGGGATCCTGGTATTGAGAGATTCCTTCATGATCAAACAGAGCAGAGATCGGGGTTGAATCAATGGCACATTTGGGACCCTGGTAATACTAGTGATGATATTGGTGATTAGCAGGCAAAGGAGGCGCTTGTTCCAGCATTACTTGAAGACAAGCAATTTTTGGCGGGGAGGACTGTAATATCCCCAATGTAATATTCCTAATTAGCTATGGCTAATTGGAATATTCGATTTTGTTCAATTTTTGCCGTCTATAGTTTTTTGTAAATAAAAAATGAGGAAGGGGGAACATAACTCACTTTAGAATAAAAAGTCACTTCCTTGGTAGCACAACGTTGTGACTTAAAGGGGAGCCAAGGGGGCCAAAGGGGGATGTAGAAATGGAGCCCACGCAGACACATGGAGGAACTGCGCAGGAGGAAAAGAACACGTGGCAAGAGGGGAATCACACAGGAGGAGGTGAGCCTGGGGATTGTGAGAGGCAGAGGCTATAAAATAGATAGGAGCCCCCTCATTTTGGATTCATTAGTTATGTGCATTTGGAGCTAATCGTTTCGACTTCTGAGCACGCTGGCTGTTTAGCTAGTCTGCAGCACTGTTTAGTGCATCGAGTGTCTCTGTTCGGAGATCTCACCCTTAGCCCCGAGGGACTTCGAGTGCCTGCTCGGGCAAGGTATTTCTTTTGGCGTTTCAGCAGTAGTTTCATTAGCATTCCAGCAGCAGTTTTAGCAGCGTTTTGGAGGACTGCGCAACACTGGGAGAGGGATGCAGTTCTTTTTGGTTGTAATGCTGGATTGGGGTTTTGCAGGTGGATTTATGCTGGGAGATTGAGTAGGGGTCTAGCTCTTGTCTCATTGGAGGATTTGTGGCAAGGTTTTAGGCAGTGTTTCAGGCAGAGTTTAGAGGGGTTTTCTTCAGTGGCACCGCAGGGCATTGAGGAACTGTGCAGAACCCCAAGAGGGTGTTTTTCGGGGGCCGGCCATTTCAGGAAAGCTTTCTAGGTTTTTCTGGGTTTCTTGAGTAGAGCCCGAATCTAGAGTTTCAGTTTTTTTCTGAGGAGGGGAGCAACCCCAAATCATCATTTGTTTCTTAGCAGCAGCAGCATCCACGCAGAGAGGCCATTCTTGTCATTCTGAGAGTATTTCTTCACTTGCCTTGTGCAAGTCGAGGTGCCATCTGTCTAACCACCTCTTGTACTCATTTTATTGCTTAGTCTAATAAAATGGCATAGCATTTCTTGCTGCATTTCTTGTGTATCTGCCTATATTTCCGGTTTACAATATTATATGCTGTTCCACTGCTATTTTATCACTTCTCGGTTATTATATCATTTGCACATATTTGGTTGGAGTTTTTGCTGGGGTTTGAGGAATATTCTGGGTTAGGAATATTACAGTGGTATCAGAGCATAGATCTGGCTCAACCTGTGGAGCTGGCAATCTATGACACCGGGGGAAAAACCCTACATTTGTTACAGAGGTAGGAGGTACAGAGATACTGGACGTAGGTTGGAGAATACCTACGGAAAGGGAGATTGTGTTCCTGTGGCGGACGCAAAACAGGAGGAACTTGTGGTAGACGCAGAACAAAGAGAGCCAGTAGTGGACACAGAGCAAATGGCAGATGAGGAAGGGAAGAGATTTGCGGATATGCTCCTCAAATCAGTGCAGGATCTGTCGAGGCAGATTGAGGTGATGGGGCAGAGATTCATGGCAGTAGAGGCCAAACAGCGTGAGAGCCCACGAGTTTTTCAGATTGGTGAGGGATCAGGTGCATCCCATCACTTGCCAGAGCAGCGTGATACTGCGCAGCAAGTGGCCTCACATGCCCCTACATGCTCTACCATGCCCACTTTCTTAGGAGCAGACACGGGGGCTGTAGCCCAGCAGGAGGCAGAGCCTGGACATATGGGCGATTATTTTGCAGAGTACCAGGCCTATGGGCAGGAGTTCAGGGAAGCCCTCTCATTCAGAGATTTTGTTCAGCTCCAGTGGGATAGTAGACCCCGCGACCATCACAGAGGGTACCGGCATTACCATGATGGTGACACCCACCGTGCAGGAAGTAGATTCCACTTGCCTACATTTGATGGCTCATCAAATAGTTCGGCAAAGTCTTGGGTGGAGAAGCTGGACATTTATTTCCAGCTTAACCAGATGTTGGAGACAGAGGCCATCAAGGTGGCAACATTGCATTTGGATGGTGAGGCCCAAGATTGGTGGTTTCACGGGATGGTTACACTAGGGCACTCCACAATGATGACATATGCCGAGTTTACCAGGAGATTGATGGAGCGATTTGATCGGAGGGATCCAGAGCAGCATTTTATTGAGCTGATGAGGCTCAAGCAGACAGGGGGCCCAGAGACCTGCATTGCAGATTTCTTGAGGGTCTCTGTGATGGTGCCAGACCTATCCATGGCACAGAGCGTCTATATGTATGTTGAGGGCATAGCAAAGCCACTTCGAGGTTTAGTTCGATCCACTAGACTAGCCACACTCCAGGACGCTATCAGCAGGACCCGGGACTTACAGGATGTCTTACCCAGGACCCGGACATCTTACCCCCAAAGACAACCCTTTCAGTCTAAGGGGAAGGATGTGAGGATTCCACCTCCAAAGGGGAATCCAGGACGAGTACAGGTTGTGGACGATGTCAGGAGGGAGTTGAAGAAGAAGCGGTTGTGCTTCACATGTCAAGAGTCGTGGGCACCAGGACATAGATGTGCTGCTGGCAAAGCACATTTTATTGAGGTCTTCTCTGAGAGCAATGGAGAAGAGGATGACGAGGATGATGTGGAGGCAGGAGATAACCATGCCATACAGGGACCTCTGCCACCTCCACCGCCAGCAGCAGATGGTGCATCTTTTGCACCTACCGGAGGGGCCCTTGCAGCACTGCGAGGAGTACCCAAGTATCTGACGCTATGCGTATGAGGGACAGTACGTGGCCAGCGGGTATCAGTTTTGGTTGACAGTGGGGCGACCCACAACTTCATCTGCACAAATGGTTGAGCGGAGAGGTATTCAGACAGAGAGCTTCGATGGGTTTTCAGTCTTGGTCCCAGGAGATCAGACCATGACGTGTGCTCGTTATGTTCCAGAGCTTTCAGTGATGATGGGCACTTACACATTGACTGACCACTTTTTTGTGGTCGATATCCCGGACACCAACATGATACTGGGTGTTCAGTGGCTTATCACTCTAGGGAAGGTCACGACAGATTGGAAGACCCTACAGATGGAGTGGGATGATGAGAAGATAGGGAGGCATGAGAAGATACGGAGGCAGCACACATATCTGCCTCAGACTGTGTCGGCTCATTGGATGGAGGCATTCTTCCGAAAGGGAGACATAGAGTGGGCAGTGGAACTGCGTGCATCAGACGCAGGGACTACAGGGCAGACGGTACATCCAGAGATACAGTCCATCCTTGATCGGTATGCCATAGTGTTTGGGGAGATTCCACCAGGACAGCCACCGGATCGGGGGTTTGAGCACACCATCGAGCTTGAGCAGGGCATACAGGCAGTGATCACCACCCCCTATAGACACCCCAAGGCCTATCGGGATGAGATTGAGCGGGCTATCCAGGAGTTGCTGGCACTTGGGCACATTCGTTCGAGCACGAGTCATTTTGCTTCTTCTGTGGTGTTGGTGAAGAAGAAGGACGATACATTGAGGATGTGCCTTGACTACAAGGCCCTTAACAAGAAGACCCTGAAGAACAGGTACCCCATACCCAGGATCGATGAGTTGATGGACGAGTTGAGGGGAGCACGATTCTTCTCAAAGATTGATTTGAGATCTAGGTACCATCAGATTCACGTGAGGGAGCAGGATATTCCCAAGACCGCCTTCAGGTGTCACTATGGGAACTTTGAGTTCTTGGTGATGCCTTTTGGGCTAACCAATGCCCCATCTACATTTTAGTCCTGCATGAATCACATCTTCCGTAGTCATTTGAGGAAGTTTGTGTTGGTATTCTTCGATGATATTCTCATTTACAGCAGGACTTGGGAGGAGCATCTCCAGCACATTGAGACAGTATTGTGTATCTTACAGGAGCAACAATTCTATGCCAAACTCTCCAAGTGTGAGTTTGGGTTGACGGAGATGTTGTATCTGGGACACATCATAGGGGTGGACGGAGTGAGGGTCCACGAAGAGAAGATCAGGGCCATCAGGGAATGGCCGGAGCCGAGAAAAGTGACGGAACTTCGAGGATTCATTGGCATTTGCACTTACTACCAGAAGTTCGTCAAAGGTTTCTCACAGCTTGCTGCACCCCTGACAAATTTGACGAAGAAGGGGGCATTCAGTTGGTCAGATACAGTGCAGCGAGCCTTTGACAGGCTCAAGGAGGTTATGAGCAGCTGCCCAGTGCTTGCGTTGCCAGATTTTACACAGCCATTTGTCTTGGAGTGTGATGCGTCAGGAGAGGGGATCGACGCAGTATTGATGCAGGGAGGTCACCCTATAGCATTTGAGAGCCGGAAGCTCCTTCCGCACGAGAGGTTGTATTCCATATACGACAAGGAGATGCTGGCCATCATTCATGCATTGACTAAGTACCGGCAGTATTTGGTAGGCAACAGGTTCAAGGTGAGGACTGATCACAACAGCTTGAAGTTCTTTTTGGAGTAGAAGTAGCTACAGGAGAGGCAGCAGAAGTGGATCAGTAAGATCCAAGCATATGACTTTGACATTGAGTATATCAAGGGTAAGAACAACGTGGTAGCAGATGCCCTTTCACGTAGACCAGCCACGTTGTCTCTTATGAGCTTGGATATAGATTGGAAGGCTCGACTCTTAGTGGAGTACTCCAAGGACAGGTTTGCATGTGAGGTTCTGGATGGGTAAGTGGCAGATGACAGGTACAGGGTGGTTGATGAGATCATCTATTACAGGGACCGGATCTTCTTGACTGAGTGGTCTCAGCTCAAGAAGAAGGTACTCCAGGCATCACACGATTCACCTTTGGCAGGACATCAGGGGTTTACCAAAACCTACAGGGCCATTAGAGCGAGGTTCTCATGGAAGGGCCTCAAGGAGGACGTGCTCTAGCACATCCGGGAGTGCGATGTTTGCCAGAGGAACAAGGGAGAGATGAGCCATCCCGCGGGTTTATTACAGCCTCTTCCCATTCTGGAGGGGAAATGGGAGAGCATTTCGATGGACTTCATCACAAGGTTTCCCACGGTACAGGGCAAAGATTGTATCTTTGTCGTCGTTGATTGACTGACGAAGTACACACATTTCTTTGCCATATTCGCATACTATACAGCAGCACAGGTGGCCGAGCTGTTCTTCAGGGAGATCTTCAGGCTACATGGTCTTCCTAAGACCATCGTCAGTGACAGGGACAGCCGTTTCATGGGCGGGTTTTGGCAGGAGCTTTTCCGATTGGTGGGGACGGAGTTGACACTGAATACCAGCTATCATCCACAGACGGATGGGCAAACGGAGATAGTTAACAAGTGGCTGGAGGGCTACTTGCGTAACTATGTCAGTGGGCAACAGTGAGCATGGCTGAAGTGGCTGCATCTGGGGGAGTACTACTACAATACTTCAGATCACATGTCCATTGGTATGTCACCATTCTATGCCTTATATGGGTATCATTCTTTATCTTTTGTCGACGTGATGTTTGGTGATAGCAGGGCTCCTAGAGCCAAGATTTGGATCCAAGAGAGTCAGGATATCCTCAAAGCTCTCAAGGATAACATGGCTACAGCGCAGAACCAGTAGACGCTGTATGCCGACAGGGGTTGGGTGGAGAGGCAGTTCGAGGTAGGGGACATGGTCTACCTACGATTACAGCCATACCAACAATCATCACTGAAGCAAAAGGGGGCTGAGAAGCTCAAGGCCTACTTTTATGGGCCATACAGGGTGATATGCAGGATTGGACAGGTTGCATATGAGTTGGAGCTGCCCCAAGGCAGCAAGATTCATAACATTTTTCATGTATCATGCTTGAAGAAGGCATTGGGGCAGCAGGTGACCGTGACAGATGAGCTACCACCCATGGATGATGAGGGGCATTTGGTATTGCAACCAGAGGCTATCATTGACACTAGGGAAAGGCAGCTGCGGAGCAAGACGGTCCGGGAATTCTTGGTGAGGTGGAAGAATTTACCGGATGAGGATGCCACTTGGGAGAGTGAGAAGATCTTACAGCATCCATCACTTCAGTTGCTTGAAGACAAGCAACATTTTGCCAAGGGAGACTGTAATATTCCTAATTAGCTATGGCTAATTGGAATATTCGATTTTGTTCAATTTTTGTCTTCTATAGTTTTTTGTAAATAAAAAGTGACGAAGGGGGAACATAACTCACTTTAGAATAAATAATCACTTCCTAGGTAGCACGACGTTGTGACTTAAAGGGGAGCCAAGGGGGCCAAAGGGGGACGCAGAAATGGAGCCCACGCAGACACATGGAGGAACTGCGCAGGAGGAAAAAAACACGTGGCAAGAAGGGAATGACGCAAGAGGAGGTGAGCCTGGGGATTGTGAGAGGCAGAGGCTATAAAATAGATAGGAGCCCCCTCATTTTGGATTCATTCAGTTATGGGCATTTGGAGCTAGTTGTTTCGACTTCTGAGCACGCTGGCTATTTAGCTAGTCTGCAGCACTGTTTAGTGCATCGAGTGTCTCCTTTTGGAGATCTCACCCTTAGCTCCGGGGGACTTCGAGTGCCTGCTCGGGCACGGTATTTCCTTTGGTGTTTTAGCAGTAGTTTCATCAACATTCCAGCAGCAGTTTTAGCAGCGTTTTGGAGGACTGCACAGAACTAGGAGAGGGACGCAGTTCTTTTTGGTTTTAGTGTTGGATTGGGGTTTTGCAAGTGGATTTATGTTGGGAGATTGAGCAGGGGTCTAGCTCTTGTCTCATTAGAGGATTTGTGGTAGGGTTTCAGGCAGTGTTTCAGGCAGAGTTTAGAGGGATTTTCTTCAGTGGCAGCGCAGGGCATTGAGGAACTCCGAACTGCGCAGAACCCCAAGAGGGTGTTTTTTGGGGGTTGGCCATTCCAAGAAAGCTTTCTGGGTTTTTCTGGGTTCCTTGAGTAGAGCCCAAATCCAGAGTTTCAAATTTTTCCAAGGAGGGGAGCAACCCCAAATCATCATTTGTTTCCTAGCAGCAGCAGTAGCACAACAGCAACATCCACGCAGAGAGGCCATTCTTGTCATTCTGAGAGTATTTCTTCACTTGCCTTGTGCAAGTCGAGGTGCCATCTGTCTAACCACCTCTTCTACTCATTTTATTGCTCAGTCTAATAAAATGGATTAGCATTTCTCGCTGCATTTCTTGTGTATCTGCCTATATTTCCATTTACATTATTATATGTTGTTCCACTGCTATTTTATCACTTCTGGGTTATTATATCATTTGCACATATTTGGTTGGAGTTTTTTCTGGGGTTTGAGGAATATTCTGGGTTAGGAATATTACACCCAATTTTGTGAACATGGGAATTTTGCCTAATTTTGGTTATATTAAGTAAAGGGGCAAATATTATTTTGGAGAAAGGTGGCAAGTATTATTTTATTGGAGATTGGCGGCAAATTATTATTTTATTAAAATGGAGGCAAAAGTCACTTCATGGAAAATGACCCCCACCAATAAAATAATAATTAAAAACAAAGTCTAGAATCATGGGGAGAAATTATAAAAGGAGGATGGACTCATTTGCTAATCATCTTTTGACTATTACATTTCACCTTTCATCTTCTCTTGGGGTTATTTAGCACAATAAGAAAAGTGTTGTTTAGCACTAGGAATTCTAAGTGGAATTCCACCTCTACTTTCGGTGAACTTCGAATGTCACCCTAAGGGAGTAAGAAAAATTCCATCTCAGGGCTTCTCTAGGAGCTACATTGCATGTTATTTCTAGCTGGAGCGTGCTTCTCTTATGGTTCAAAAGGAAATTCGAAGGGGTTGAGAGAAGCTAGCAGACAATGGAGTTTTGGCCAGAGAATTTGCAGAGAATTATCCATAGGGAGGACGAGTTTTTCCTTGGGGATTTACAGGGCCAAGAGTGTTGCATTTTAGAGGACCGAATTTATCTATTCCAAGGCCTGTGCACTTGCAGAGATTCAGAATTTGGGGAGCATTCAAGCTGGGATCTGCTTGATGATTGAGGGGAGAAAATTGCAAGAGTTAGGGAGGATTTCTTGAAGGGAGATTTGGGCCAAATTCACAAGGTGCTAAACTGTAGGGTGTTTTCTGGCCAAATTGAGCAATTTACACTTGTTGGGTGTCACCGAAGGTTGATGGATTCAGCCCAAAGGGTTTCTGGGTTTTTGTGAGTTTGGTGAGAGAACGCTAGGATTAATTTTATAGAATTTTCTGAGTACTTTTGAGGGCAGAATTCTTAGTTCCATTCAGCATTTAACAACATAAATTGTTGGAGGAGGGCGCAATTTACCCCGGGACCATTTCCACCACTTCGGTCCATGAGATATTTCTGGGTTTTGTTGGAGCTCATGTGGAGAGCCTATATTTAATTTTGCAGAATTTTTGGAGTAGATTCGAGGGCCAAAATATCAGTTCACTTACAACAGCAGTGATAATAATTTTTTGGGCTAGTGCAGAATCCTCTTGTGTTGTGATTTCTTGCGTATGTGTTGAATTTCCTAGTTGTTATTATAGTTCATGTTTCTGTTATTCACTTAATATTTCCATTAGGAATATTACACCACTATGGAAGAGCATGTCATTATGAAGTGCCCACCTATTGTCCATGGTTTGTAAGCTCTTTAACTCGATTTATTTATATGACTTGTTGTATTGGAAGGCAAGGGGATGCATTGGATCTTATGCAAGATTACAGACGGTCTCCATTTTCGGTTTGGTCTCCCTATATGGGGTCTTAACATTCCAGAGGGCTACATTATCACATGTAGGGTGTGTGTAGAGAGCCATGGGCCTCCACAATAGTAGAAAGCATTCCATGGATCACTAGATATGTTCAGAGATTGCTCGAGATTCACCTATTGGAGAAGGAAGATGCACGTAGTTCACCACGCCCAGTCGGCTCCACAGTTGTACCATGCTCTTGGCAGATGACCCAGGACCTATATGATGTTGTGGCATCACATACACCATCATCCGAGCCCTTGCAGATCGTCTACTACATCTTCGATCTATTTGGAGACCCATGAGGTTACTTGTGTGCCCCCACCCCATTGGGAGCACCATAGGTTTGTTATTTGGAAAACAAGGGGCCAACCCCTTGCCCACTACTTTTGGGAGTCCTATTTCTCATTATAGCACCTATGGACTTCACCAAGCCTCTTATAGGGCCCAACAATATGTACTATTGATAATTTGATCTCTTGAGAGGCTTATTCTTTGGTTTATGTGCTAGTTCGGTGGGCTTGTCACCAAAAGTTAGTTATTTTGTACATTATTTTATTTTAGGGGCTAATTAAGCCTAATTAGCTAGATCAAACTCAATATAAGTGTATAAATACAAGTGATGTGATTTCCTTTTAGCATCATCACTTGGTTTGGACGTGTATCTCTTTAGAGAACTTCACTATCCTTCTTGGAGGACGAATTTTTGGAGCATGGAATGAATTTTGATGTTTGGATCATTTTCTCTTGTCTTGGAGCTTCTTGATTGGAAAAATTTTGATGATTGAATATACTCTTACAGATCTAAGTGCAATTTAATGCTATTCTTTCTTTCTATGTTTGTCACATACATTGTTGTTGGGATTTCGCTATACTGGGGCTAATTTACTACATCCATTTATGCGAAGTTGTGGAAATTTTGTTTCTGGATAGCGATGTTGCATGTATGGGCCATGTATAATCAATGAATATTTCTAGAGATTCTTCATCATCGAAGTTCATATTGAGAAGCCATCTATTTTGCAAAACGAAGTATAAAGTCTTTGAAGTTGCTTTTGTTGCTACCCTAATGCTATGCGAAGTTGTCTTTGAAGCCTCCTTGACATAGAAAATCCAATACCCATAGTCATAATTACTCTTGACTCCAATATCCCCAAAGGATTAGGCACTGGTCCACCATAAGGTGATCACCTTAAATGTAATTTTCTTTCCCCGCCTCTTTTTTCTAGGCCTAGCCCATTAGGTCGCCTAGGGCATCACTTATCTCTCAATCTAGCCACCCAAATACTTCGATTTTATGCCACAAATGCATTGAAGTTTCCTCTATAGGCCCTCCAAATTTCAAGCAAAATTGACGATGGGATCTCAAGAACCAAGATATTGCAAGCCCTATCTCGGGGGTCATTCCTTGCCCTAAGTTTCACTTGGCCAGAAACCTCATTGGGATCATTACATTACCTTTCATTGAAAATTCCTTCCTTGATCCCCTTCTCCTCCCTAATTAAGTCAAGCACATCATTGGTTGCTCAACCCCATTCCCTTGACCTAACTCCAGGTCCACTTGGTCCTGTGTGGTCCCACAACATTTTCGCAAATACCACTTGGAAGCCAAGTTTCCACAAGGATTTTATGAGCTAAGAATCTTCTTGACAAGTCGTATACTCAAACCCTATCTCTTAGAATTCCCCTAAGCCCTTCCTAGAGATCCTTTCATCTTGCTTTCAAAGCAAGCAAGCCATATATCTGAACCTCTCTTGTGAATAGGCTTTTAGGATCACCTCTCATCCTATCATTGATCCATTCAATTTCGTGATCCTTATTATAACTGGTCTCCTCCCATTAGTGAAAGTCCGTAAAGAGTAGGGAGCCACAACTGAGGTGACAGTGGACTATTGCTCCGTTGTTTCCCTTAATCCGTTAGTTGCCCTCTAAGGATCCCCTTTTAGGACCCCTGCTAGTTTGAGCGGTAATAGGACCTTCCTCCTCCTCCTCCTCCTTAGAAGAAGGATGATGATATGGATCTATTAGAAGATCCTTCCATGCCAGAATCTGAGAAGGATATTGCTGATGATCCTATGGAGCCCATGGATCCTTTGGACCCTCCTCCAAGTGATCCTCCTACCAGGAAGAGACAATTATGGCTTCGCGATATGTTACAAGATGCTGACAAACACATTTCCGCCAAAGGGACCTTTAGAGAAAGTAAGAAACCTTGCTGGTATCAAGTATACGTTGTAGCCATGAGTATGATCATTCAAGTTGAGCCACCTACCTTTGAAGATGCCATGAAAGAACAAGTTTGAAATGATGCTGTGGTTGAAGAATATGAATCAATTATGAAGAATGATGTATGTAATGTCATTGTGAGACCGAAGGGAAAATCAGTGGTGACTTCAAAATGACTATACAAAATCAAACATGGAGTTGATGGAAGCATCAAGAAGTATAAGGCAAGGTTTGTGGCCTGAGGGTTCTACCAAAAAGAGGGAGAAGATTATGGTTATATATTTTCTCCCATTGCTTGCTACACTACTATTAGATTGATCATTGCCCTTGCTGCTAGTCAAGGATGGACTCTTCACTAGATGGATGTAAAGATAGCATTTCTACATGGCGTACTACAGGAAGAAGTTTACGTTGAGCAACCACAAGGATTTGAAGTGAAGGACCAAAAGACGCATGTTTGCAGGTTGAAGAGGGCATTAAATGGCTTGAAGCAAGCCCCCAGAGCCCGGTATGCCCATATTGACAGTTACTTGGTGAAGCTTGGATTCACGAGAAACAACGTTGATCCCAACCGTTACTTCAAGGTGGTGCAAGGAATGCCTTTGATTTTAGTTCTATATGTTGATGATCTATTCTTGATAGGTAGTGATCCCCTAATGCTTGAGTGTAAGAGGGATTTGGCGCCTGGGTTTGAGATGAAGGATCTTGGCATGATGTATTATTTCTTAGGTTTAGAAGTTTGGCAAAGGCCTAGAGAGGTTTTCCTTTCTTAAGGAAAATATGTCGTAAAGCTATTAGAGATATTTGGAATGACAAGATGTAAATCCTTGGCCACCCTAATGGATATGAATCTCAAGAAGTTGTGCGAAGATGTTGTTGGACCTAACCTAGCTAACCCTTCTGAGTATCGACAACTATTTGGGGCATCAATGATCCTTGTGAACACAAGCCTAGACATATGCTTTGTAGTGAACACATTGAGTCAATTCATGACTGAGCCCTTCCATGCACATTAGGTTGATGCCAAACATATTCTGAAATATTTGCATGGGACAATTAAACTTGGTCTGAGATATTCTGCCGAATATGTACAACTGTTAATTTGGTAGCTCAGGGACAAATTCCCTACTTTTGACAGTATTCTTGATCAAGCAAAACCCCTCCTGGCCTTCGAAAGAATTTAATTTGGTTGAGGAAAAATATATTTTTAATATAAAAACCCACATGTGCACAAAAGGACAAGTCGTCCAAAAGAGAAATTGGACACCCTTGGATGGCTATAAATACAAGTCATGTGAATCTCATTTGGATATCACCATCAAGCATTCTTCTTTTTCTCTTCTTTGGTTTTGGCTCGCACAAGTCTGAAATTGGTTTGAGGGATATTGGTTCGTACAGGTCCAAGACTGCAGGGTCCAAAGCTTGCACTTGCGAATTAGATTTTAGTCTGCAACTGAAGGTATGATATAGGGAAATTTCAGTTGTAGTCATAGGCATACAAGCCTATGCATTCAGCCATAACACTTCAGCCACACACATGATCACTTGCTCTATTCGACTGAGACTTAGGGTTTTTGGTGACAGTTGACTACATATCTGAATAATTGACCACAGACTTCTAGATCATGATTTTGATTAGTATTATTGCTGGGTTCATCTATAGGATAATGTTTGGTTGGTTTTGCTAAATAGTCTTGTGAATGAAGAATTGGAATATTATACTCTCTCTGCTCAACATTTTATGACAATCTAATAGGAAGAAGAATTTAAAATGGTTTTCCCCCTTGTGGGGTTTTGCCCTGGTCTCTGACTAATCCTGGTGTCTCTATGTGTGAATGTTTTCTTCAATTGTTCCTTTATGTTCCACTGACATTGATGATGATATTGTTCTTTCTATTTAATTTCATATGTTGCTAATGATGTTATGAAATTGTGGAGTGAATTCAATATGTAAATAATGAAATGAGATTATCAAAGAAAATAACAATATAGCCCTCAGAAAAGTTAATATGGTATCAGAGTTGGGCTAAAGAAAAGTCATTGAAGATTGCCCCTATAAAGAAACCATTGATGGAAGCAAGAGAAGATGGAGGAAACCTAAAAAAATGTTAGGGTTTGAAGGAAATCCTAGGCAATCTGGATATTAGGGTTTGATGGATTACATGAGGTTAGGGTTTGGAAGAAACCCTAGAGTATGAAAAAGGTTTGAGTTATGCAGTCTTGAACCCTAGCATGATTAGTGAGAAGTTGTTCTAGCACTTGTGATAGATTCAATGTAACCCTAGATGGGCTAGTCTCAAATTAGACCTAGTTGTTGATGAAGACAATTGGAAATATTTGAAGGTAACATTGTTACATGGATAATAGACCACAATAACTCTTGAAGGTTGGTTCAAGAGAGAGTTGATCACCTCTCATTAAAATATCCTTCTTGAGGATCATCTAAGTTGTAGGAAAAGAGAGCTAGTTAGTACAAGAACAGAAGAGTTGGTGCTGGAAAAGGAAAGAAGTACTTGATGAAAGTTTTTGCAAAGTTGACAAAGTAGAATAAAATACATAAATTTCAAGTGCTACAGTTGTGAATGACAAATAAGTGCTAAAAGTTGCAAAGGTATCTGAATAGTACAAGGTATGTATTCTATATTGTTTCAGTGTTCTAGTTGCAATTTTGGATGGCAAGTTAAAGCCCTAAGGTATGACGAAAATATCACCTTTATGAATGCATATGAGTACACTTTCCCTTATGCAATTTGAGTGATCTTTAGGTCAATTTTGGTCCTCTCGAAAAGAGGAGTTTAATGCAATCATCATCTCCATATATTGAGCTACCCAAGGTGGAATTTGTTCCTAGTTGCAAAATTTAACAGGGAATAGCAGGAGTTACATAGCATAAAGCTAAATGGGACATGTAGCTCTAATACCATGTCAAACAAGGTTTGAGTAACTCCACGAATTGTATTTTGCATTAAGAGAAATCATGAATATATACAAGGAAAGGGAGACTATTGGAATTCGTATTCCAATGTTTCTTCATCTTCTCATTTGTCTATCTACAATATTTATAGTAATATCCTAATCCCAAAAATTAGGTATCAACAATGTTGACGCCCCTGCGCTTCCTTTGCACCCTCACTATCACTGGAATATTGTGTCTCGATCTCCCACTAGTCTACTCTCCAAGTGCCCATTGATTTCCTCTTATAATCTTTCGCTAATGAATCAATGGCCATGATCTAATCTTAATCAATGGCTGAGATCATCTTGACTCCTTCAAATGACTTCCAGAAGACTCCAAAGGAAAATCAATTAACCCCAATTAATACTGATTAATTAAGCCATTTCCCTAAGTTATACTTAGGAAAATTAATAAACTAGATAATTAATTCTAATCAAGGCCCTTTCCTTATAAACCTTTTATGGTTATTGGAGAAAATGTGTTTCCTAGCCTCATAGACACAGTCTGAGACTAGAACACTTGTCCGAGCTACACAAAATAACATTGTTCAAACCCTTCGAGCTTTTGCTTGTTGAGTCTGATCAACTACTAGCAACCCATGAGATCTCTTGAAGGCTTTCTCCTCCTGGAATTTTACGTCCTATCTCATGATGCTCTTCCTACTCCCTGGAATACAAATCTTGTATGCCCTTGACATTTCGTTGTACCCAATAAAATATCCTTTTTCTACAATTACATCTAGCTTAGTGCACTTTTCGTCTGGAACGTGACAATATGCGATAGTGCCAAAAATCCTAAAATGTTTGACTTCTAGCTTCTTTCCTATAAATGCCTCCTTCGGTGTCATCTTCCCCAACACCTTGTTCAAGACCCTATTTTGAATGTAAATTGATGTGCTACATGCCTCTTTCCAAAGATACTTAGGCTTATCCTAATCATATAGCATGGCCCTTGCTACTTTAGTTATTGTTTTATTCTTTCTTTATACAACCTCATTACGTTGTAGGTTGCATGGAGTTGTTCACTTCTCTTGAGCCATCCTTCGTGCAAAAATCCTTGAAGGCTTTCTCAATGTATTCACCCCCATTATCTATATGAAGAACCTTAATTTTTTTCCTATCAAATTCTCCACAACAGCCTTAAACTCTTGGAAGCAACTAAAGACTTCATCCTGTGTCTTCAAGAATTAAATCCAGGTCTTCCTAGAGAAGTCATCAATAAGGGTAAAAAAATAATCATAACCCTTGAGAGACTTTCCAGACATTGGACCACAAATATCAAAATGTATCAAGCCTAGAACGCCCTTGGCTCTACTGTCACTTCTTAGAAATGTTGCCTTTGCAAACTTCCCAAGTACGCACCCTCTGCACACGTCATCATGTTCTATACTCAACTTTGGAACACCTATCATGGTCTCTCTAAGAAACTTCAGTGCTGCATGATGGATATGACCCATCTTCCTATGCCATAGTTCTCCCATATCTTTGTTACTGTTGCTACTAACTAGTGCCTTTGAAGTGTCCAACTGCAACCTGTACAACTTGTTGCTTCTCACCCCAATCTCCTTTGTTGACTTCCAAACCCGGTGTTTTATGCACACCTTTTGTCCTCTTGTTAGTGTCAGTCTTTCCAGCCTTCCTCCAGTGATCAAATATGCTCTTACAAAGTGGTCTCAGAGTGTCAAGGTCAAATTTTGTCATTCCAGTGAGTCTTCAAGCAAAATTTGGTCACTAGGCATTAGGTCTAGGGTTTGCTTTCACTCCTTTCAAAATTGCCCAAATGTCAGTC
>APFE031021649.1:147538-194258 GCA_000404065.3 Pinus taeda
TTTTGACCAAAAAGGAATAATGTTTGGGAAATTAGATGTCATTTGTATCCAGGAATCACAGATTAACTTTGATTAATTCCTTTTTAGAATATGAAAGTAATATATGGTTATTTCTGTTTTCAAATTCGTCCCAAATGGTCATTGATATCAGGAATAGAAGCCAATTCAACATCAACATCTTTAACTCCCAACTTGTCATCCATTAATTCTCAAAGAAGTGATTGTCCACCCCATTCATTAAAGGTGATGATTTTTTCAGAGTGTAATTCTAAAATATGAAGATATTAAAGATAAGAGGTCTTATCATAAGCCTGCTTACCACGTTCATAGGAAAATAGCTTAGCTGACATTACCAATACTGTCTACCAAAACAGGGTAATGGCTTGAAATTTCAAGACAAGGAGTCTCATCACGAGCTAGCTTGTTCAGTTAAAAATGATTCATTGATCTGTGGAGTCACCATCTCTTCTTGATCATCTAGAGCACCAATGAAATTTATATCTAAGGCCTAACAGTTTGATTCAACCATGAGTTTAGCTAAACCTTGGCCTTTAATTAGTTTTGTGGGCTTTATTTCAATATCATATTCCAAAATAGTGTCAATCCATTTGCCTCTCTTTCCTTCAAGCCCATCATGTGTTAGAATGTCCTTTACTACTGAATTTGGAACATATCCAATGATGTGTGAGTATAAAATCTACACTCTGAAATCTTTAATAGCCTTCATTAAAGCAAGTGCCGGTTTTTCCATTATATTATACTTCAGTGTAGCATCTTTCAAAGATTTACTGAAAAATGCAATAGGTTGCTCATAACCCTAATAATTCTTTTGCAACAAGACTGTTGCAATAGTGTGTTCTGAAGCAAAGGAAAAAAATTATAAAATATTTTTTGAAATCGGGGATTATGAGGACAGGTGTTTTAGTAAGGGCTTCTTTGATTGCCTCAAAAGACTGCTTAACCTCTATTGTCGGCTTAAGTGTCGAATCTTTCTTTAACATGTTATTCGATTCTTTGATTAGTTCTACTAAGTTAGAGATGAATCTTCTAAGAAAATTTATTTTACCTAAGAATGATTGTAATTCTTTAAAGTTCCTAGGGTGAGTGATGTTTAGGATTGCCTCTATTCTAGTTGGATCAATTCTAATGCCCTCTTTTGAAATTATGTGTCCCAAGAGTTTACCTTATTCTAGCCCAAAGAGTGTCTTTTTGGGATTCAAAGAAATGCCAAATTTTCTACATTTAATAAAAACTCTTCTTAGGTGATCTAGATGTTCATTATCTGATTTGGAAAGCACTGTGATGTCATCCTGGTAAACAACTAGAAATTCATGGATTTCTTTTGAAAAATCTATGTTTATTGCGCTTTGGAATGTTGCTACAGCATTCATCAATCCAAAAGGCATCTTCAAATACATGAAAGTACCCCAGGGAGCGGTAAATGCAGTATTTGCTTGATCCTCTGGTTGAGTCTCCCATGATGGAAACTCTCTTGGCTCCAAGATTTCTTAGAATTTGAAATCCTAAGATTAAGGCTTCATACTTTTCCATATTGTTTGTGCATTTAAATTTTAATCTAAAGGCCTGACCTTCAGAATGGTTATTTTCCATGCTATAAATCCAAACTCCTGCACTTGCTCCTAATCTATTCACTGAACCATCAAAGTCTAAGTGCCACCTAGATTCATGAAATATATTTTCATTGTCAGGTTCTTTATGTTCTTGTTTGATAACTGTGTTATTGTCCTTTTCAGTGTCTAAATTACATAAAATGAAATAATCCATATTAGAATGTACAGAATAAATAGGTTAGTTTTGTGGTTTATCTGTACTACTGACCATGTATTTCATTAATGTTTCTCTATAAATCTTTTTGGGCTGACCAAATACTGAAATTATGGCATAAGAAATGTCTAACTATAGAGATCCCTGCAATTTTTCTCTCCATGAGCGAGACAATAGCATTCCAGACTTTGGAGGGATATCAACAACTACAATATCCATGACAATACTCATACCTGGGTATTGAACTAGAGTGACACACAAGTCTTTTAACAGGCCTAGGCACTTGACTTTACTTGAATCAAAAGATAAAAGATCTTTGTATGGTCTGGTTATATCTAAATCTAATGTTTCCATGATTGTTTTTGGCATTAAATTGTGAGACGCTCCTAAATCTAACATAGCATTGTGCAAGATTTGATGATGAATAGTCAAGCTAATGTAGAATGGAGGAAAACCACTTTGTTCATGTTTACCATTTACCTCAGGACCAAAGATTAATTCTGGTTGGTCATCACTTAGATTAAGAGAGTCTTCTCCTTCATCTATATTCAGTGTTTCAGTGATTTGGGCTTTATAGGAATCATTTCTTATCAATTATGTTAAAGGAACTGATATTTTTAATTTGGCAATTTCATTTTGGATATTAAATAGTGTTTGTGTCTTGGGTATTGAATTGGAGTTTGTGTAGTTTTTTCTCTTTTATCCTCAGTTGGTAATTCAGTTTGTGTTTGGGTGTCTACTGCTTTACTATCTTCAATTCTTTGATTTGGAATAGTTTGGGAAGTAGTTGAAAGCTTTTGAAGCTTGAGGATTAGTTGACTTTTGGTTATACTTTGAAGTTTTCGCAGCAGTTGATTTTTGAATATCAGTTGAAGTTTTGACAGTAGTATATGTGATGTCTACAATCTTTGGAGTGAAAGTTTTTTTGATTTCCCTAGAGAGAATTTGTAGCACTTTGGTTGTAGGAGCTCCCACTGTTTTTATTGGTTTGAGTTTGGACAGTTTTATTTGTAGGGGCTTCTGTTTTTTTCCTACTCCTAAGGTTATATTGCTTATGAACTTCATTAATGGAAAATTCATAACCTTGTTTATAACCAAAAGACTCTCCAGATTGTAACTGTAATTGTTGTAACATGCATAATTCTTGTTCTTCTTGGGTAAGAAAAATAGTATTACCATCATTTATTTCCATTAAGTTAATCTGAGTGTCTTGATCTTCTTCATTTTGGTGAGAAATTTCAACATAGTTTTCTTGGAAAGGTGGTCTAATTTGTTGATCAGGTGGCCCTTCTCTAGGCTTACCAGTATTGGGATTCTTCGTAAAATTAGGATTTCTTATTTGAGGGCCTTGTTGTTGATTATCCCATTGTGGTTTTCTTTCCATAATTTCTAATCTATCCACTAACTTTTCTAAACTTTTAGCCAAAGTATCTATCTTAACATCTGAAGTGGATGGTTCCTCCTTAATGGTAACTCTCCTCTCATTCCTCATTCTAGCTCTTTTAGCCAATAAGCTAGCTTCTACACTAACTGCATCACTCTGCATTTGTTCTAAGTTTGTAGGGTTTCTTTCTCTTAATTGGTAAGACATATTAATGTCAAAACCATCAGGGAATTTGATTAGTGCTAAGTCTGGGGGAGGTTTGATTTTTGTAGGGATTGCATTGTAAATAGTGTTAAACCTAGTACAATAGTCCTAAAAAGATTCATTATGAGCTCTTCTAATGTTTTCATATTCAGATAATATTTGTAAAGGGTTTTTCTTCCTTTCCTATCAATTGATCAACAATCTATGGAAAGCAGGTAAACCTTTAAACCATTTCTTGAAATCTCCTCCTAGTGTTTGTGCAAATAATCTCATTTGTACATCTTCTTCATCAATTTCATGTAATTCAAAGTAATCATTCATTTTATTTACATGTTGTTGTGCAGTATATTGACCAGTACCATCAAACTGAAAGATTTTACTCTGATAGTCTTGGGGCATAGCATGTACTAGAGCTAGTAAGGTCAAAGGAGCATATCTGGTAGCCATGGCTAATATTCTAGATTGGCTAGGAGGTAAAGAGGTAGTGTTTGAAGATGAACTTGAAGGGCTTACTAGTGAGCTTGAAATATTTGGAGATGGAAATAAAACTCTAGGTTAAAGAGGGAGCTTAGGGATGAATGATTCTGTGGAATGAAGTGGAGTGGAAATAATAGATGAGGTGGTACTAAATAAAGATGAATTTACAGATTCTGAAGGAATGGTAGAAGGCTTAGGAGTAGCAGTAATTAGGGCAACTAATTCAACTGATTATTGAAAATAAGCTTCATCTATGTGTCTTATCAAATTTGAGGTCAAAGCATCAAGTTTGTCAAAAGTGTCTAGAACATGTTGATCTAAATCAAGATGTATAATAGTCTTCTTTGATTCAATAAATTGAATAAAAGCAGGGTCTATTACAGTATCATGAACTGAAGTTTCAAATTTGGTACGAAACAATGAATGCTCAAATGATAAATCAAATTGAAGATCATCTAAGTTTGATAATTCTTTAGGAAGTGAATTTTCTTTGGTTAGCTAACTAATGCTTTGTTGGCTTTCTACTTTATTGTTTTTTCTCAAGATTTTGTCTGAATTATCAACAATTATAGCAGGGTTTGTATCTGGATGTGCCCTGGTAATCACCCTATGAGTGCCATCAGTTAAAGATTTATTAAACGAAAGGTATTACAGACTCATGTGTTGGTGTGTGTGTCCTGTGTTATTGAAACAACGAATCGATCAGATTTCCAATAATCAGAAAATAAGTGGAAAGACAGCAGAGAAATATAGTAAGCAACACAAAGACACAAACAGTTTTTAATAAGGAGTTCACCCTATTCTCCAGGGCTACGTCTCTGGTCCAGCTTCAGTGGTGGCCTTGTTTTATTGTGTCTTACAGCAAAGAAAGTACAATACAGGGACTCAATATGAGTTCTCCTGAAGCGGATTTTGCTTGGTAGGGTGGTTCTTGGATTCCCCAAGCCACTCACAGACTCTTTTTCTTCCTACCAGCTCTGTGACCCTTGGTCTACAGTGGAAAGAGCCAAATGTGATGCTCAGTCTGGACAGATTCCTCTATGGGAAGGCTTGAATCTTTAAGCTCTCTGGTGCTCGACACTACCTGTGGTCAGCTTGGCCCTATGTCTCCTATGCTTGGCTTTACTGCTCTCTATGTTTAGTCCCCCTCTCAGGGTTCACTATTCACTGTCTCTCTTGGTCGCTTGGACCCCCTCTCAATTCGGGTTCCCAACCCCCTCTTCTCCATTCGACTGTCTCTGTTCATGGCTTTAGCCATTTGGTCCCTATGCTTGTTCGTTTCCACTTCTGCCTGCGCCGATTCTCCTTCCGCAGCTGTGCTTGGAGTTCCTTGTTTGGCGTCAGCATGAACGCTCAGGGAGTGGCCACGTGTCCTCATCGGAACAGCGCTAGCCTGCTCGTTGATTCATTTCTTCGGTTATGTCGTGGATGCGTTCTTTCTCCAATGTGGCGATCAAATTGATTACAAATCCCTTTAGAGCGCGGCTTAATTCCCGGTTGATTCCGCTTCTTTCTCTCGGGCATAATCTCAGCCGTCTGATCTTGGCTCCTCAAGGTCCGACGTCATACGCACGCCAAGCGCGGTTGACTTACTTGACCGATAACATGCGATCAACGGCAGTTTTCTCTCTCCTCTGCCACCACGTGTCGATCGGTGTATGGGATCACTCCGCTCCTGTCCAAAACCTCTTACCGTTCAAGGGCACCCCAATCAAAACGGCCGATTTCCAAGGCACGGGTCCCACCTTTGTACTTTAGCACTTTTCGTTTCTCCGCCCGCAGTTCTCTGGCTCTCAACATGACCAAAGGCTTAAGGCTCCTCCATTTCGGCCCTATTTTCCCAGCGATGCGCGATTAGTACTAGGCGCTAATCACGCATCGAAAATCACCTCCTTTTCCCGATCCGGGGCTCCCAGGGGCTACTTTGGCCGCTTATGCGGTCTCCATGGGCCTCGGTCAGCGCGCTTTGACCGAGGTCCTCGTCATTCCACGTTGGCTGCCATGGCCACTGGTTCAAGGTGTCTTTGGTGATGTTTTTGGATTTCATTAGATATTTTTTGCGTCCCGATATAGTCAAGGTTCTTTGACAGTCGTTCATGGATCCGATTCGGATCACTGGTATAGTATGTTCTTTTGGAAGCCAGAATTTTTAATTTTTTTATTTTTTAATGAAATATTTTACAACCCTAAATGGCCTAAGGTGCAAAGATGAGATTTAGGATTTCCTTTAAGTTTTATTGAACTAAGGACTTGTCCCCTGTATGGTCGCCACTATGTTATCACTCTAAAATTTCCCTAGGGTTGTCATGAAAGAAATAATAGAGGTAACCACAAACCTACTTTTGAGATCAGGATCTAGCCTTCCTAATGCTCAAAGAGGGCTCTCTCTTAATGATTTAACTTTGTTGAGTTAATTGATTTTAGGCTAGTTATGTAATCTTGATTGGGTTTTGATTTGGTGGTGAAATCACTAATTCAGATGGATAGATAAATGTCTTCTTACCATTGGGCCACGGAATCCAAATTATCAAGAAAACATGACTGAATCAAGTTCTAAAGATAATGTTCACAGGGCAAGGTACCTGAGTAATTTCAGATCTTTTAGGCTGGATGGTGAAGCGGTTTTGCAATCGGGGTCAAGGAGCAGTCAAGGATTCCTCAAACCGGATAATGAAGGAAATGAAAGAGGTCAATCGAAACTAGGGAGAAATGAAGAATTCCCTACTCTGGATATCAAAAGAAAACATAAAAATGAATAATTGCTCAAGACAGAGTGTACTTAAACAAATTTTGAAGTAAAATTCGATTATTTCATTTAAATTTGAAAACATGTATATATGTGAAAAACTTAAGAAGACAACAATTCAACAAATGAAAGATACGTCACTGAAGTGGACCAACATGTGAATCTTGTAATGCAATGCCTTTATTACTCAATCCAGTCTGCTAACTTGAAAATGTTTATAATAAACCCTTAGGTTTTCAGATCAATGTAACTATAGAAATGTTCAGCAATCCACCCTCTATACTTCAAATTAAGAAGTATTTATACAAAAAATAGTTACAAAATATCCTAAACCGTTTTAAGAATTATTCAAGGAAAATAAATATCTTCATGCAAGAAGATAGAGACACCTAGGAAACTAAAAGGCTAGATGTCCCTTGTTTTACTAATCTTGTTTTTTTACACTTTGATCTTTTGTTGCTTTATCTCCTTTATTGTTGCTCTACGTTGGATGTTCTTTTAGTTTGCCTTTTGACTGATACTCTTTCATTTGATACCCTTTGACTTGGCTGATCTGTTGTTTTACTTTCACTGCTCTATATTCATTGTTTACCTTGCATTTTTTACAGTAAATAATTTAACTTTTCCCAAGTCTCTATATCTGGTAATTTAATATTTACCATTCTTTTGTATACTTCATTAACTTCTGTATATTTTGCAAAGCCGGGCTTGTTTACAAAAGGATGTTTTACCTCATGTTGGAGGTAAAAGAGGTTCTCAAAAGTCTAGTAAAGAACCTTTCTTGTAGGCATCCCTTTCATGGAGGAATTATTGGCTTGCTCCTTTACTCCTTCTCTGATTCTCTTGTTATATTCTTCATGTGGCATTAACCTGTCATTAACTACAAGTGGATTAGGTAGACCTTTCTACCTCAAATCATCAAATTTGACCATGAACCTTCCTATAGATAACTCCATTTTTTGGAAATTTTCCTCAACTTGCATCATCAGGTTCCTATTGGTGATTACCTTCTTCACCTCTAGTATAGTGCTAGTTCTGTCAGCTATTCCAAGCTCTTGCAATTCACATTTATTCTTTGAGTTAAGGAACTAGATTATTCTAGAGGCTTCTTCTGGCATGTCTCCAAGTTCACCCTTAACCCTTTGAATTGCTTCACCAGCCTCTTTGACTAAATCATTTTATTCAAAGATCACCTGTATAGCTGGCCAACTATCATTGACTGAGTCGATAATATTGGCCCATAAAGGTTTTGCTTGGGCTAGTGGCTCTTTCAGTGTTAATTATTTTTCTAGCTTCCCGGTCTTTTCATTCAACCTATTTGTCTTCTAAACTTCATTCTTATGCATAATTTGAGCCAATGTCTTCTCATCTTCTAGACTTTTGATTTGTTCCTTAATTCTATTCATTTCAGTGGTCTGGATGGACATATCCTGCATGGATTTGACCAGTTTAGATGCTTCATCACTAGGATGAGTTGTTGTTGTTGTTGAACCTGTTGCGGATGTAGTTGTTGTTGAAACTAGAAGTGTTGTAGCTAGTGGAGCTGTTGGGGCCAATGAAGCTGCCAAAGTTGAAGGAACTGTTATGGTAACTGTAGGAATAGCAGTGGCAGTGGTTGTCTCAATGTTGACTTGTTTCAGCTGTATTAAATCGTCCATTTCTTTTAATTAAGCATTTAGTGTGAGAATGAGGTCCATCATCTCATCTTTCTAGCTTTGGCTCTCTAGAACCTCCTTGGTTTGTGGATATTTAGAAGGAGACAAATTTAGTTGTTTCTTCAGTGCAGCAATGTCTTCATTTTTCTTCTTTATGAGCTTTTCTACAGCCTTGATGTCATTTGGACTATATCCAATCTCAATAACCAAGTCTTCTAGTGACTTGATTATGTTATCCTTTGCCTTTGATGATGCTTTCTCTAGTTTAAACTGTGTTGTGATGTTGTCTAGAGAATTTTGAAGTTTTAGAACACTCATGGCCTTGTTGGTCATCATTGAGTAGATCATTTCTTTCGCCTGCTTATGAAATTCAATTTGATCAATAAGGTGAACATCCTAGCCAAAACTTCAAATTTTGTTTTCCTGTAGTCTATTGATGATTTAGGTTGTTAGATTGTAGGCTGCAAAAAGGTCTTTTACATTTTACGAGTCTTAATGTCAAAAGCTAACATCAACCTATTCTGATTGCTAGGAGTCTATTTGGAATACTGGGCATACATTTCAGCCTTTAATGCCTAATTCCTTAATTTGATCTCTTTATACTTCTCCATTATTTCCTTTTCCTTGTCTACTGGTTTGCTTGATGAAGAAAACTCTATGTTGAGTTGCTTTTGAATGCTTTGGGTATTAGAGGTGGAAGGTTGACGAGTGTCCTCTGAAACTAATGGAGCTGTATTTTCTCTTACCACTGTTTCTCTATCAATGATTTGAAGTGCCTCAACTGTCTCAACTATCTCTACTTGCTCTTCTTGCTCATTGAGAGGATTTAGTTTGGGCTTCTTCCTGTACATGATTTTAAATCTATCATGTGTTGTATATATGCTTGAACAAGAACCTTCTTCCTTGGTCCTCTTTGTATTTTTTTCCTACAAGGATGGAGTATGCAGAATGGAACTAGTATCCATCTGTTTCTCCATATCTATCAAGGTATTTTCCAACCATTCTGACTAGCTAGCATATTTTTCAATGTCTACCTTGGACTCATGCATAAAAGGGCTTAATTTGAATTTGAGCCTTATTTTGTTTATGACTCCTAAAGGGTCATACTTCCATTTAAAATTGCTACTGAACTTCATTTCCTGTAAACACTTATCTGCTTCTTCTCTAACCTCCCTATTATCACAGATAAAAGGACCAAGCTCGTCTTTTATCTTGAACTGTGTTTTCTTCCTAGCTGATAGGAAATTCACATCATCTGAGTTTATAATCTGCCTGATATATTCTAATGCAAATATCATTGTGGGAAGATATTTGGGTAGCTTATAGGGAGTGAGTTGGCATCCATATATTCTAATTTTTGTGTGGTCCTGGTATAGATATCAGTCTCCTATTCTATTGTTCTTATACAACTGCAAAACTCTTTTTATCTCATCACTAATCCTGGATTGATTGTTGTTGGTTAGCATATTTACAACTAGATGCACAAAGGAATCAATGAACTCTTTGTAACTGAAAATAGTGGAATACTTTTGGATTAAGGGTGTCCAAAGGATGACTGATCTAGGATGGCCCACAATGTCCAGCTTCTAGATATTGACTGGAAACTTATCTGATTGGAAATACAAGAACATTTGGAATGATACTGAAGAGTATTTGAATACTCTTTCATTTGGAAATTTGATCAATTGATCATGGATTCTGTCTGCCAAGAATTGGGAAAATTTGAAAATTGTAGCTAGAGGCTTGCCTGGGAAAAAAATAGAGACGAGAGCAAGAATAGGCTCATCTACATGCTCATCTGTGGTGTATCCTAGAATACAAGAGAGCATGGTCACAATTTGTCTAGCCCTCTCAGAGAAAATGGTAGCAGAGTATGGGGGACTGTCTGTAGGGGTATGAGACTCTTCTAGGGTGAAAGTCTGAAAGATTTGAGTCCTCTTGGGAAGGTCAAGCTTCAAATAGAGTTCAAGTAGGTATTCAATTGAAAATGGGGTTTCATTTGGGTTTGGTTGGATCTGCAGCATGTGGTTTATTGACTTTGTAGTGATTGTAAACAAAAAATTTTGGTCAAAAGACTATGGCTCTTTGGCTTGGGACATAATAGTTTTGGCATAGATGGATGATTTTAGAGAACTGGTATACCTGTGGGAATAAGTATTTGGGAAAATTGGATTCCCATAGATGAATTTCATCATTTTGGTTCAGGAATTTGTCTTTACTCCAGCAATGGAGTTTCAATAGATGGAAGGAAACTTAGATATGTAAGGGTTTGAGTGAAATGAGTGGAAATTAGTGAATGAACTTTAGTAATTAGTCCTGAAATCATATAGAATATGTTTAGGGTAAATACCCAAAGTACTACACAACTCTTGTGAATGTCCTCTTTCCTTTGACAATTCCTCCTGCACATGAAACATAGCATTAAGCATAATGAAGGTGCATTTGAGCTTGCAACCTTGTGCACTCCAAAACCTCTTGTACCTACCCTTTATTTACCCTAGCGTTTTCTCTTCATTTATTGGGTGCATTTGAGCTTGCTAACCCTTGATTTATTTTTCTTTGATAAGCAAACTATCTAATTCTAACCTTATAACTTCCAAGGGCTCAGATTAAATTGATGAGCTCCTTATTATTCTCTACCTAACTACTAATCCACCAAGGTTAGACAGTTTGACTGGATCTTCATTCTCTATCTATCAACATGAAATTTAAAGCATGAATGAATCAAGATTAAACTATTTGACTATCATGGATTGTGGAATTTTTGACAAGCTGCACACAATCTTATTTTTGCAAGGCAAAGTAAAAAGTAGTGGCATTTGAATTTGCATCACTTTCAGAATCTATTTTAATCTCTTTTTGGTGGGGTTCATATTTTATTTTCTTTTTTATCCTTGTCTTTTAGTCCTTTGATTTTTCTTCTAGGACTTACCCTCTTTACATTTTTTATTTTTAATATAGGAAAACATTTTGCAAAAAGCAAAATTATGTACAGTATTACCAGACTAATCATAGCCAATTCAAAATTAAGAATCCTATTATTATAGGACCCTAACAGGGCTCCACATGGGGATGGCATTTCCTGGTGAAATGTCAAGAACTTTAAGATCATTAGCCTTTGAAACTTTGATTGTGGTTGCCTTGTAATTGCTTCTCAATGATCTGCTTTATTCATGCATATGATGGTACACCTTCCAAAGCTTAAGGCCTTCTCTTCAGGCTTCAATTTAAAAGATAATCATCCAATACAATCCAAACTTTGCAATGTTATGTAAAATGAGCAAAGCAAACCACTGAACTAATGTTAATCTTGGGACAAATAATGCTTCAGCATTCTACCATTCACTGGTCCACCTGGTAGATTTGTTCCATCGAACTGCCTCAAGAAAAATGCATTGTTATTGTTATGCTCCTATACCAATAGGTGTCATATTTCATGATTGACTTAATGAGCTATGTAATATGTTCATACCTTTCTTGTTGCAAAAGTTATCCATATTTTCAAAAAAAATCAAAAATTTTAAAAATGTAAAGAGGGTATACCCTAAAAGAAAAATAAAAAGGTAAAAAGAATCAAATGGTCAAAAAATGAGTAGAAATGAACCCCAAACAAAGAAAGACCAAGAAAGTGTGCAAGTCTAAATGCCACTACTTTTCATTTTCTGTAATAAAAAAGTTGTGCGCAACTTGTCACTTATGCCACAATTCATGAATATCCAAACAGCTTAAAACTTGGCTCATTCATATTTGAATTTCATGTTGTAGAATAGAGAATCAATATCTAACCAAACAGTGTAATCTTAGCAGATAAGTAGATAGGTAGAGTAAATAGAAGGAGCTCAACAGTGTAATCTGAGCCCTTGGATGTAATAAGTATAGACTTAGGTAGGCTTGCCATGTAAAAGAAAAAGAAGATTGATAAGGGTTTGCCAGTCTAAGTGCACCCAAATAAAGAAGAAAAAATGCTAGGCTAAGTAGGTAGGGTAAGTAGATGGTGTTGCATAAATACTTGTGATGGATAGTGTCTCTAAATGTGTTAATTTTTACTTTTATCACAAGTGCAAGGCATACATTACACTTTATGAAATTAAAGCAAGACAAAGTCAAATAACTAATTTCCCTCGACATTTGTCCCTAAAGATTTCACTAATTCCCCCTAAAGTATTAAGGTCTTTGAGAATTAAAGGGGCTCAGAGCATTTCTCTAACTTCTGGAGGGACCGGACCCTCGGCCCAATGATTTAAAAGCCTAAGTACTCAAAATCATCCATAAATCATTCATTTCATTTCATAAAGTTTTTCTTAAGCAAATTCCTACTTTACTTAGGAAAATACACAATATCACCTAAAAAAACCCTTTTTCACTTTAGCCTAAGTTTAACATACTCTTTAATGTTTTACTTAGCGCTTATTTCCATGTCATATTAACTTTAACACATATTATATAAATCTCGCCCTATTTTACTCTTTACCCCTATTATTTAATTATGCATAAATCCCCAAAATATTATATAATCCCATCCCGGTTAACTATAACCATAAATACGCGTCAAAAGGATTAATTGGAATTAATTAACCCTCAAGGTTAATTAAGAACCACTCCCCCATCCAATCACACTGCTCCCGATACAATTTAAATATTTTTATTGTGTCGGGTCCGCTACAGTTAAAGCCCCGCCATATACTGTGCTCGTCCGCCGTCCGATAACTCCCCGATCATCCAATGGTCAATATCAATATCGCTCCCCCACTGGTGACCGCGCTTTAACTTGCGACCACTAGGCGGTTTTCCGCCCGTACCTCCGCCATGTGTCGAGCATTCTATGTGATCGCTCGTCCTCCGCCCAATACCGCTTAACTCCAAAAGCAGTGCGACCGCATACCGCTTACCACCCTCCACAAATGACAAAATGTCATTTCCCCACCTGCGTCATCCGCCCAATAAATCCAAAAAAAACCCTGCCAACCTCAGTTTTGTTAAATAAAACAAAAAAGGGTCATTTTCACTATTATATGCTGTGACCCGTGCTCCCATGCAAAACAACGTCCGAGTCAATTGTATGAACTTTCAGACCACTACCTGATCAAGAAACCTGCAGCGACGCAGCCCAGAACCTGTTATCCTTCCGTCTTGGCACTGTTCACCTCCTTGATACAGGTATTTATCCAATTTGCACTCAAACCCTGTAATTTTGGTTTTCTACTGAAAATTCTACAAGAAAGGGCCAAATTCAGTCCTAGTCCAATCTGTGTCTGCCATATAAAGTTCCCAACCTGTTGTCTTGTCTATTTTCCGTAGAATACCCCCAATTCCATTTTGAATCCACAAGAACCAAAGATGGAAACCCCTATAGCCCTGAATGTCGCACCCATGAACACTCCTCATAAAGACTTAGATTATTTACGTTTGGCCGATAAAGATTTTCGGATAAAAGACTTATCTGGTGATAAGAACCATCTTCAGGTATTCTGCCAAGCCAAAGATAGTTATCTGAATAAGTCTGACATTTTTGGACTGTGGGAATCTAACCTTCCCATGTATTTCCTCCCCTCAGTCCATGTTTTTCCAGACATAATTCATCAATGTTGTGCTAATTATGATCCCAACCAAAGAGTTGTTATGTCCCCAAGCCAAATAGTCCTTTTTCCCATAACTGCTCAATCCATCAATGAAATGTTGCAGTTCCACCCCAATCAGTCCCTCACTCCTATTTCCATGGCATATTTACTTGAGAAAGCATCTCTGTTGTCCCAATCAAAAGTGAGCCGTATTGCTCAAACCTTCATGTTACGAAAGCACCAGCCCAAGGGTCCACCTCCTTATCTGCAGACTTTATTCACTGAAACTAAAAAACTCATTGTTGATATGATATCCCTGATTATGGGGTTTAACTCTAGTGAATATTTTGATGATATCACCCTAGTGTTACTATCAATTTTTACTCCAGGACAGCCCCCTGCTGTCAGATATGACTATGCCTCCTATATTTCCAACAGACCATGACCAATTCCTGAATTTGGAAAGGGAAGGAGTTTTCAAATACACCTCTTTCATATACCATCTTATGTTATATTATCATGCAGATAATTTTCCTTTCCCTATCAAGAAACTTGACACCAAAGGAAATCCAAGGTATGTAATCTTTTGGAGTACAATCTTTCATAATACCATTGAGTCCCCTTACACTTACATTGAGTTCATTGACCTATTTTTCCATCCAGCAACCACTCTGTTAACAGGATTTTTCCCTCCTAGGATCAATGGTGGCATGAAGAATATTCTCCAGCTCTCTAAGCAGTACAGGATAGGTGATTGGTACCTCTACAAAAATCACACAGAAATCAGGATGTATGGGTGTGAACTTTGCCCTTTTAAGTTACCCAAGTATGTTCCCATGAGATTATTTGCATTGGAGTATTTCAGGCAGATCATAAATGCAGATTTAGTCCATTTTTGTGGTTCCAAGAAGAAATATAAACTAAGAATTAAGAACCATCTAGGCCCTTTTGTCATCAACAATAGCGATGCATGGAAAGAAGCTGAAAAAAATTTAGAAGATCACCTTAGATTACAAAAGATTTTTAGGTGGGTGCCATATGACCCCAACAGTTTTATATGTGACAGAAGAATGAAGAACAGGTTATCCCCATATACTCACCATAGGATCCCAGAAATTGAGCAGTTTGCAAACTTGGATGAATGGATAGAGGGGACCCTAGTAGAAGATGTTAGTGAGCAGGTCAATATAGAAAATTTTATGAGAGATCTTGAGAAAACCCTTGACCTGGATTCTTTTGGGCAGGTACCATTCAAGCTGTCTCAAAAATCAGCAATTAGTGCATCCACTGTTGGAACCTCTCAACGGCCTCCACAGGAATTCAATGTACCAGCCACAGGAACATCCAAAGGAAAGGAAGTAGAGACCACAGAACAGCCTGCAATGTCAGATCAGCCTGGAATTTCCAAAGAATAGGGTTAAGGGCAAACTTCTCCAGTTCAAACAAATGTAGCAGAAAGTCCAGTTTTGAAAACTCTTCTAAATAAGGAAAGAAATAAAAAGAGAAATAGGGAAACCACTACTCCTACCACTGGGCCTACAGGACAGCCTGGGACAAAAAGACAAAGATTGAACCCTCTGTCAGAAGAGGAAATAGTTGAAGAAACCATAGATAGCCAAAGAGAAGAAATAGCAGTTAGCCAGCAAATTTTTCCATTAGGAGGAACATCCACTAGCTCACAGAGGCAAGAGCTAGAAAGACAACATGGTATAGAAGTATCATCCCATGGGCCACAAAGTAAAGAGGCCTTAGATATTAAGAAGACATTCACAGAAATAAAGGTCAGGAATGACCCAGTGAGGCTTCAAATGTACAATCAATATTTAAAAATGGCCCCCACAAATCAGCAAAGACTAATGTCAACCTATGACATTAAAGAGGGCAAGATGATAATGAGTTACTTCAAGCCAAAGATGCAACAACCTCCGTCAGTAGCAGATTATATCAGAACTAACCTGGAGATCTTGGCCAAGGATATTCATCTTATGGATCAAATTGAACTTCACAAGCAAACTAGAGAAATGGTCTATTCCACATTGGCTAGTAAAGCAATGATGGCCCACAAACTACAAAATTCCTTGGATAATACAATTGCTCAACTACACTTGGAGAAAGCCTCCTCCCTGGCCAAGGATAACATAATAAAATCATTAGAAGAAATCATCATTGGATTGGGACATGATCCCAAAGATGCTAAAGGTATAGAAGCACTGATCAAGAAGAAAGAAGAAGACATTACTGCTCTGAGGAAACAGCTAAAGCTACCCCCTTCAAGGCATCCACAGACTGTTGAGGTTATAAAACAAAAATCTAAAGAAGAGATGATAGACCTACTCTTGAAACTCAATGAAAGATTTAATGATATAGAGAAGGAGCTAGAAAAGGCACTGAAGGACAAGCAGTGAGAGTCAACCTCTCAGCCTCTTGAAGTAATACCAATAGTCTCAACGGCAGTCCCCTCTACACTTGGGACAGTCTTAGCCCCAAACATCCCAACAGCCACCACAAAGGTGGTCACAGGTACAGCAACATTACGAACAGCACCAGGCAGCAGTGCTAATTTGAGCACAAAAGAGCTGATAAAAGCAATGGAAGACATGAGACTACAAGTTTCGGAATTGAAACAAGTAAAAGAATAGTTGGCTAAAATGGAAAGAGATTATAATATCTCAAAGATAAACATTGTGGAAAAACAAGGGAGATCAAAGCTTTAGAAAATAAAGTGAAGGCATTAGAAAAATATCTCACTTTTGACAAGCCTCTGGCAGAGATTAAGAAAATTATTTGGGCCAACATCACTCAATCTGTAAATGTTGTTTGGCCATCCATCCAAGTGATCTTTGAACAGATTGATCTAGTGAATGTAGCACAGAAAGAAATTCAAAAGACAAGAGCTTTATTAGGACAAATGCCAAATGAAGCAAACTGGCTTATACACTTTCTGAATAATAGGACTAAGGAACAACTGGAAGAACTTGGCATAGCCGACGGGATAGATACTATTTTAGAAATCAAAAGGGTGTTAACTAAGAAAACTTTGATGCAGAACTTAGAGAGAAGATGCCAAGATATGCAGGTGGAAATCAATTCTTTTATGGAGAAGTTCATTGTTTTGCAGAATAAAGGACTACCAAGTCCTTTGGTAATTAATGACAGATTAATGAAGCACATAGATTATGTATACAAATTGAATAAGTATGCTGGCAATCAAGCTAGTTCATCAACAAGTGCTTCAGGAATAAAAGCACTCCCCACTAGCCGAGTTCTCTATGACAGCTTAGAGAACTTATTCTATGTTGAGCATGAGATAAAGCACTTGTTCCCAATCCAACCTACCTTTTACAGATATACAGAAACTGATGAGAACCTGAGGAAACTTCAGAAACATAGATTGCTAGAGCAAAACTAGTGGGAAGACATGTTGGAAATTTTGTAAATTTATCTTTAGTAAAATGTAAATTTTGGGCTATTTGCCATAGTAAGATGAACAGGGATCAAACAGGTCGAAGTGTATCGGAACAGGTAAAGAGTATCAGTCAAAACAGGGCAGCCAGCACAGAGTTACTAAATAAGATAGCAGCAAGCCAAATCATAGGACCTGCCTCCAACACACTCAGTAAGAAAAGGAACAGCACAACATCAATTTACCTTTCTCCTATTTTCGAGACTGGTTGTCTCTATTTTCTTGTAACTTATTCATTAGTCATCCTAAAATATATCTCACTCTGTTAGGAGATATTTTTTGTAAAACATTTTGTAATATTGCTGTAATTCTTAGACATTGTTGTAATATTGATTATTTTGGAATAAAGTGTTGTTGGATCAAACTTTTGTATGGCTTGCTGGACAAAAAATTAATGCAAGGGACTTTCCACAGATTTCTGGAATCAAACACCGAATCAATAAGTCCTCTATAACTTATGTTTTAAAGTTTTCCTTGTTTATTATATCATCTATGTTTCACATCTGAATGATAAACGAAAAAAGAGTAATTGAGAATATGCTTATTTGCACTATGTTTTCAATCGTTATTATTCTCTATCTTTTCTTATGAATTAGAATAAACAGTGAAATCTTAATTGCTCATGTTTCCTAATTCTTTCATTTTGATTATTTATTAAAGAATTCTTACCTGCTCTTTAGTAATAATCATTCAAGTTCCCTCTTTAAATATGTTGAAGGATTCTTAAGTGCCCTTCACCCATTTTGAAACCATCCCATTTATCACAAGTCTTTATTTGCTCCCTGTTCAACCATCTTTCCCTATGGAACCATCCTTTGTTAAGAAACCAAGTCCAGTTAAGCCATCTTCTTTGACTCCATCAGCCCAATGGCCTAAACTAATCAGTCCTACCCCTCTTCTATTGAATCTCACCACCCAAACTCAAACAAAACTCATAAACTTCATAACTAGCCTAATATCTTGCAAAACAAAGCTAAAACTTAAAGAGAGAGCCCTCTCTGGATACAGATTGGCTAGGTTGTATCTAAAAGATTGGTTTGTGGTTACCTCGGACCCCTTTCCCCTTCTTACAACTTCTGGGAAAATCTGAGTGATAACAATTACCTTTGTAACCATAAATGATATAAGAGCCTTGCTATAAGAAATCAAATTTACCATGTTTACCCTTATCTTCTCTTCTGGAATCGCATTTGAGTACTTTGTCACCTATGTAAAAATCATCCTCTTTGGTTTTCTTTTCAAAAATATTTTTGATTTTTATCTTGGATCACTTGGGATTTGACATAGACTTCTTCCCTGGCTTGTTGCAAATGTATTGTCTGATTTATCCTCCTTTGGATATCATTGGATTCTACCTACAATTCTTGAATCATTTGTTGGCATTATAATACAGGTATTTTCCTTGATGGAAATTCACTCAGAGGTATGATACAGGTGTTGTCATTGATGGCAACTCACTCAGATGACAGATCATAGTGCAACAGGTCAAGCGAGAGGTATACGCAGGTTAACCTTGATGAAAGTGTGTATACACGTGGGTTAGCAGAACAAAAGACGTGTATACGTACACATGTAGGTTCACAGAAGGAAAGGCGCGTACATGTTGGAAAACTAAGTTTTGGTCCGTGGTATTTGGTCCATGGTATTTTGGTATTGGTCCATGGTATTTGGTCCGAAGTGTTGACCCCAAGTATTGAGTCCAAGGTATTGGTTCTACGTGGTTGTGGACCATGGTATTGAGAGAGGCCTAAACCTATATAAGGATTAGATCATCAGGCCAAGAGGAGTAAGTGTGTGCAAGTGATGAATATCTGATGAAGTGTGAGATCTAGTATGTTGGTTATGGATTTGTGATGCTTTGCTTGATCTAAACAAAGGAGGCACCTATGCGATTGATAAAGGTTGATGGACCGAGATCATGAATACTAAAATGCATTATCATTAGATGGTATGATCATGAATAGATCTGAATACTGACGCATGTCTTGTCCTTTATATCTTATGTTCTCGGTATATCTGAAGTTGAAAATTGCAGCGAAGGTATAATTAATTATTTTCAGATCTGTACGTGGGTTCTCTCTGGTGAAAGGGCGTATACACACTGGTTTGACACAGTCAAGTAGCGTATACATTATGAGATTTGATATTTCAAGTTGATGTTGGTTCTAATGGTTGTTGCAAAGTTTTGGGCTCTGGTATGTGTTCTGATGACTGTGTTTTGATGACAGGGTTTCAGTGATTTAGTTATTAGGTGATTCAGAGTTAATAATTGTATTACAGTGGTGATTTTTTTGTATCTATGGATCCAGTCTGAAAATTTATGAAACGTGGTCCCTGGAAGAACGAGTGAAGGTCGGAGCCTTCAGTAGGCCGACACCTATGTACCAGTGAACGGATCGGCCAGTACAAGAGCTAAGGGGGTTGTAGCTCCCTTCCACTGGAAACTAGAGAATGAGAGAAGGTTGTAGCCTTCTGCAGGTGGAAGCTTGCGTACTGGTATAAAACTGCTCCAATATAGAAATATTGTAAAAAGAAGTTTCTTATTAAAAGAAGATAGAGAGGAATTGCAGCAGGTGGTTTTCACCCACATTGGGTTTCCACCTTATATCATGGTGTTCATGTGTGCTTCTTATGTGTGATGATCTGTTCTGGTTTACTACACCTGTTTACTGTTCATATGGTTAATAATGTTCTGATGCACTCATTTAAGATCAACTAATCGAATCATAAGTTTACTGGATATATGCTAGTTGCATTAAACACAGTTGTGTATACACACGGGTATCCTTAACTGAAGTAGCATATATGAATCTAAGTATGGAAATGAAAAAGTTATTGATTTGCTAATATTGATTCACCCCCCTCTCAGTATTATTTCCAACAATTGGTATCAGAGTGGGTCCTTCAGAAGAAGCTTGATCGCTTGAAGGAAGAGCCATCAGGATGAGTAATCACTAAAGAGAGGGATCCATCAAACCACCAATCTTCGATGAGAGCAATTTTGTCTACTGGAAGATAAGAACCACAGCATATCTACAATCACTTGGAACAGATGTTTGGAGAATCGTGGAAGGAGGATATACATATCCATCAACAACTCCTACAGATACGGCAGGTAGAAAACAATATGAACTCAATGCCAAAGTTGTTACTATCTTATTGGGAAGTTTGTCACAATCAGAATTTGTCAAGGACATGCAGTTCAAATTAGCCAAAGTAATATGGGATAAAATCATTCTAAGCTATGAAGGAGATGATCAAGTAAAACATGCTAAGCTTCAAACTCTCATAATACGGTATGAAACTCTTAAGATGCATAGTAATGAAAGCATATTTAATTACTTCGTGCATATAGATGAGATTGTCAATTGTATGAGGAATCTTGGTGAAGAAATTAAGGGAGTTGTCTTAGTTGAAAAAGTTTTGAGATCCTTGTCTGCTAAATTTGAATCCAAAGTGTTTGCCATAGAAGAAAAGGAGGATCTACAGAAAATCAGTATGACGCAGCTTCGGAATCTTAACTGCTTTTGAGATGAGAAAAGGAGGACCATCGGATATGAGAGAAGTCGCATTTAAAGTATCAGCAAATGGAAAAGAAAAACTCGGTGAATCGGGATATATTTCAGAAGAAGAATATGAGGTAAATTTTGTCAAGAATCTTGAACGGGGATCTGGAAGGTTCAAAGGTAAGCTACCTTTCAAATGCTTTTCATGTGGTAGAGTTGGTCCCTGTGCTGCTAGATGCCCTCAAAACAAAGAAAAGATGTCTGAAGAAGGTAATAGAAGTTATTATACTCATGATAAAAGTAACAACTCATCCAATAGTGATGAAGACATTAGACTTCTCATGGCATATGAAAATAAGGACGTAGAAACAGAAGAAGTTACCAGATTAAAAGAACAGCTGGAGACAGTAACCAGAGTAAGGGAGCAGCTGCAGGATGTAGTAAAAGATCAGAGCATAACAATTCAGAGACTTGAATCTAAGATCCTCTCTCTAAAAGAAGATCTTAAAGAATCAAAGAAGCAGAATAAAGAAGCTATTGAAGAACCAGAACATGAAGTGCTCGAATTAAGGCAACAAGTGGAAGAAGGAAGAAAAGTTGAAGAAAACATAAGGAAGCAATATATGGAAAAGGAAGAACAACATCATGTTGAGGTAAATATCTTAAAAGGTAAATTAGAATAAAAGGATAAATTGTTACGATTTCAAGACAATACTAAGATTTTGGATGATATTCTTAGTAGTCAAAGATCCCCTGTTATCAAAACTGGCCTTGATTTTTATGAAACTGTCGAAGGTGAGTCTAGCTCACAGGGTGAGGAAAGGAATTCTAATACAAAATCTGAAATGATCAATGAAGAGATAAGTAGTCAACCCCCGCAACAACCAAGGAAAGAAATTCTTCAAAGAAGATCTTTTCCTCCTAACTATGGAAGTGATAGTCAATTATTTCCTCAAATTAATAATGTTGAATGTTATGTATGTCATAACTTTGGACATATTGCAGCTAGATGCAAAAGCAAAATGGGTCAAGACCATCACACAGAAAGATCATCACGCTCCAGGTACTTCAACGGATATTTTTTTGCTTGCAATATGTTTGGTCACAAATCCATTAACTGTTATAGGAGAAATATGAAGCATATAAGATGTCATGCATGTAACAAGTTTGGACATAAAGTAAGGGAATGCAGGAGCAAAATTCGAACTCCAAAGCAAGAGGATCATACATCATCACAATTCCAGGTATTGAAGACGATAGAATTAGAGACAGAAAGATGTGGCATAACTCAGTTAGTTGACATAACAGACACAGGGGAAACTGAAAGTGTAGACCTTCAGTATTCCAAGTTGCATACGCATATATTATGAAGATAAGTCGCGTATATATGCGAGTTAGAGGCTGCAGAGTCGCGTATATAGAGCTCTGAAGAAAAAGAAACAGAACGGACTCAGGAAATAGTTTGGTCATGGTATATGATGATTGGCACAGGCTCAGGGGGAGCATATGCTTCGAATAATGCATTGTTGGCATTAGGGTTAGAAGCCTTTGGTGATGATGCTTATTGACACATCTTGCTACTGATTATTGATTGGCTAAGAGAATGGATTGAAGGTTACAGGTCTGGATGCTAGTGACAGATGCTTATAGTGTTGATCATATGGTGTATGACAGTTATTGATGACTATCATGATCTTGTTTAGACTCGGCATGTGCTCAGGGGGAGCATGGACAAATTGGTACATCTTGGCATGTACAAAGGGGTAGCTCAATTAGCATGCACTCAGGGGGAGTATGGATAGCAAAATGCATATCAAGGGAGAGAATATCTTGGTTCGTCCTTTGCCCTTGATGTCAAAGGGGGTGATCCGGATTTAAACAGGAACGCAATAGATTACAGAGATAACCATAAATACAGAGATGCGATAACCATAAATAAAGAGATGCAGCGGAAATAACACTTCATTTCATTAATGGAAAATACCGAAATATGCTTACAACCAGAATTGGAAATAAACCAGCTAGGACGATGGTAGCTTATCTCTGAGAAGAGATGTGCGGCTACATGTCTCTTAACTGTTCCGAACTTGTGTTACAATGAGGCTCGAAGGCCTATTTATTATTGAGAAACAATGGAAAACCCTTCACATTCCAAAACCGACCCTTAGAACATGAAACGCCAAATTGTGGGCCCCGTTTTGGGTAAATTGGTACATCAATTTCCCGGGGTCGTAACTTTGGCATACGATCTCTGTTTGACGCGTATGATAGCTCGTTAGAAAGATCTATCTGAGAACTACCACTTTGGGAAGGGTACCATCAGTCCATGGACCCATGTTGCCCCCAGCTTTCCCAAAAAAGTCGTTTAGGGCCTCAAAACGGCTCCAGAAGTTCACGACCCGAAAAAACTGCTAAAAATAGTAAATTGTGCTACAATTATGGAAACTGAAAAAGATGAAAGAGACAATTGTGGGGGTCCAAATGGGATAGGTGGGTGGCCACCAACATCCACCTGGATCAAGGGCTCTATTATTCTACCCCTTTATTCTGCCCTCCAGTATCTCCACGAAGGCATACAATTGCCCTTCGTGCAGTCTTAACCTATAGTCCAGGTACTTTCATGCTGCTATGACCATCTATTGTATAGGTTTCCATATTATCTTAAGTGTTTTACTTATCTTACTAATCAACCACCGTTAGAACGTCATAAACTGATATTCTTACTTGCATTCAATTAACCCATATAGTCACATACATTTGCGCATCACATGAACATTGTAAATTAAACTCAAAACACAATAAAAATAGATACATTAACAAGAGATAAATAAATAGTCCTTTCACAATACTTCTCTTTATTGATATCTTCAAATTAATACAGTCTCTATGCACCCTGCGCACATAGCTGTAGAGGTCTTTGCACTTAGCTGTGGGCTTCCACCCTACGCCTCTGTGCACTAAGCTGCAGAGCCTCTACTTATGATAAGACCTGAAACACTTAGACTTCTCGACCAAAACTTCAAAACTTGTCTTCCTACTAACTACTTAAAGCTTACATACATAGCTCCTTTTATACAATCGCATGGTCTACGGACCATGGGTGGATCTTTACAGATAACTTTACATGTTACAAAATAAGGGCGAACAACCCTTTATGATTCTTGACACCTTCGCAATCTATGACTAAAAAATGCGGAGACTTTATGACTTTATTCCAAAATTCGTCCCAAAACATGGGATTTTAGGCCGAAAATTATCCTTGGTGGAACCTATTCCCATCCGTTCCCAACAAATATTGTCGTACAATAATTCTTATAGGGATCTTCCGTGGAATTTAAGACATTTTTTCACCTCTATGATTGTGCAGCTATGCTTCATTTCTGTCAAGGTTTGTGAACTACGACCTACTAGGTCCCATGGTTGAATTTCCTCATGGGTTTGCTGAAAACACATTTTGAGTGCTCATGGAATGTTTCCCTAGCTAGGTACTTGAAAGGCTTCTTAGATTGTTTTTTCTTTTGCTTACATAAAATTATGGGTTTTGTTTACAATGAACTTTGAAAGAGTGTAATCTAAATATGTCTCTAAGAGCATGCTACAATTTGGAAATTTTCTGGTTGCATTTTCTAGAATGCTCTTCTTTAAAATGTGGTGCAAAACACAGAAAAATGGCTGAAATTACAAATATCGGTTGTTGAGTAGACTACACCATCCTCATGAAATAAGGGTTTTTGGATTTCATATTGCAAAATTTGAAATTAAGAGGAGGTTTTCACGAAGTTTAATGAAAGCATGCATATGTGGTTTCTTCAAATTGTTACACATGCAATTCTACTAACATCACATAAGTAAAAGATCTTAGTCAATTCCCATAGCTGAGAGGATCTGGATCAAGTTTGGTATAAGAGCAGTCTTCTAAATAATGTGAATTGCCAATGTGAATGATAACCAAATATTGAATGTGCAATATGAAAAGACAAACATAGGATAACACAGATCTCTACGAGGCTTTGTATAGGATGACAAGCATGGTAGATATAATGTATGTAGATTATGAGGAGAAAATGGAAAAAACATAATATGAGAAAGATAGATAAGATGATGATGCTCCATCTCCATATTTCAATAAATATTCTTCTTCTTCATATTCTTCTCATCATTCAAGTGAAGAGATCAATTAGAGCCTTCAAGCAGAGAATGCTAAACTGAGGAGACTTCTACAAGAAGCGAAAGAGGAGAACCACATATTGAAACTTCAATTACAAGCCACATAAGAGGCCTTGGAAAGTTGAAGTTCAATGAACATTTAGAAAATCCACCATCACCTCCTTCAAAATCGACAACTGAGGTAAACAATGTTGGTAGTTCTTCAGCTTAATTTTCACATGATGATGATGGTTTCTGTGTTTTTTGAAACAACACTATAGGCATTGGTTCAAGATTAATGAAAAATATGGGATATGAAAGAAAGGGACTAGGAGCTAACGAGCAAGAAATTATGAATTCCATCCAAGTGGTGGAATTACCAAGACATGTAAGATTGCGCTATGTCAGAAAGGAAGAGACAACAAAATCTTCAAGTGAGAAGTTCGAGACAATGAAGGATGTTGAGATTACATCACAATCCTCCAATTATCATAATTCAAAGTCATTTCCAAATGGAAGTGAGCATTTGAAGAAGAGGGATAAAGTAAGGTATAAAAAGTATCAATACTCTAAAGTTCATTTTGATTTTAGATAGAGGAGGAATTACTTGTTACAAAGTTTTTGTGAACCCAACATTTTGGACTACCAAGTGAGTCCATCATCAGGGGATGCGTTAATAGATATTCTCCAAATCTTAATGATGTATTCAAGAGCTATAATTAGGGTATATATATATAGCTTATTGAACAAAAGTAATAAGAAATTTTGTCGACTCTTATCCTACTAGTTATCCATATATTTAATTAATTAGCTTTATTTTATTTTATTATTATTTTTATATTATTTTTTTATATTATTTTATTTATATTAATTATATTATTATTAATTTAATAACGGATAAATTAATTAATATTATGTAACAAGATTAAGAAGGGTGACTAATCAATTTAATTTTATATTAAGAAATAATTATTATGTTTATTAATTTTAATTTTTATTATAGAATTAGATTATTTTTAAAATAATTGGTTTAATTAATTTTTTAATTTGTCTGATTAATACAATAATTAATTTGTTTTAATAATAAAAATAATTATTTAATACTTTAAGTATAATTTATTATTTGGATTCTTGATTCATTAACTTAATAAGTTTAAAGGGATATAAATAAATTAATTAATGTTTGCTAATTATTAAACGTTTCCATACTTTAGTAAAACTTTTTTATTTTTTATAATTCAATAATCTGTTATAACTAATTTGTTTGCTTAATTAATTACTAGAGTAGATTAATTGATTAATTATATTATTAATTATTTTTTAACCTGTCTATTAACTTAATTTCATGAGTTTGTTTCTTTGTTTAATCATTATTATTATTTATTTATTGATTAATTTGACTAATTTGATTTATGTGATTAATTAATTAATTTAATTAATTATATTATTTATTTATTTTAATTAATTAATAATCCTTATAGATTTGGCGAGTTATTTGTTATAATGTTATCTATGATTTCTAGAGTTAATTTTTAATTGTTTAGATTTGAGTAATTTAATAGTTGTTTTATAATGTTATCAAATGATTATATGTGAAGTAATCAATTACTAATGTATGTTTTTTTATTGTTCTATTGATTAAGGAGGATGTTATATAATAGAATTTTTTTATAATTATTATTTTGATTTTTTACAGGAGGAGGGAATACGATATTTTAAGGGATAAGAGTTAGTTATTGGTTTTTTAAGATTTCAAGTAAAGGTTTCCAAGTGTTGCTTAGTTTTAATCCATCATCCCGGTTCAGGTTGTTCTTCCTTTTTTCTATTTCAATGGCTTCTTTGATTTTCCTTTTAAGATAGTGGTTTTATTTTCTAACTAGTTTGACATCTTCCATGCAAATGTAATGAGAGGAAGAGTGAACATGTTCTGCTAAGGCTGATTTAGAGGTCCTTTCTCTTATTAAGTCAGCAGTGCGTCCTTTAATTCTAATATTAAGAGACCTACCTGTTTCACCTATGTATTCTTTCCCGCATGAGCAAGGAATCACATAAACACCTTTTTGAAGTTTAGGGTTTATGGGATCCTTGACTGAGTTGAATAATTGTCTGATGGTGTTAGCACGGGTGAAACAGGCAACAATGAACAAAACTTGTGGCACAGAAAATTGTGTATTTTTTATGGATTACATAACCATGTGGTCACCAAGTGTTGGAAGAGAATGGCAAGAAGGAAAAATATAAGGCATGTAAACCCTTCTCCACATCATTGTAAGAAGAAGGAAAAACATGTTTGGAGGAAGAATAATGTTTACAGCCATTGTAACAAACGTGGGCATCAAAGAGCTACATGTCGGAGGCTACGTCCAAAGAAGCATCTCAAGAAGAAAAAATTGTTTGTGCAAGAACCAATCAATGAAGATTTTGACAAGAGAATGAACTCCAGAATGATAACCCATTCTCTTCGATGAGTTAGAGGTGGTGGTATTAACTTTCTATGATCATATGTTTCAAAATTATTATAGAAGTGATGATGTGTTTTCCATCACTTATGAGAGCAACATGATGATATTTTGTCCTTTTGGTAATAGCTGGGGTATTGGTTTCTCATATGATTATGATGTAAACTTGACCAGAGAGTGTTATAAAATATTGGAAAGTATGGGGTTTTCTTGGGTCATGATAGGTCATGTAATTAAACATGTATTTTGCAGTATGTACTATAGGTTTGCAAAGAGTATAGGCATTGATTAATCAATTATGGCTCTGAAGAACAAAGGTGAAGGAGAGGGAAGTGTGGCATGTTAGGGAACTTGTTGTGAAGACAAGGGAGTATAACATATTATAGATAGTGTTCATGCTTTTGAGGACCAAAAGCTCCTTAGTGGGGAGGAATTATCCAGATGGCTGTGGAGAGGCTCAACTTTTTAATTTATTAGATGTAAGCAATAATGGTACCAAGCTGTAGTGTTTGCCATTATGAAGCCAATGACGTGAACCATACCTCAATCAGAGTTCATATGACCAACTTATTATCATTGGAGGATTTAAAGTTACATAGGGATGTTGGACCCACTAAGTTTTTGTGGTGACTAATTGGTGAGTTGGCTAATGACACATGGAACTCCATCATTGGCTCCTTGCTCCTATAGAAAAGACACACACACACACACACACACACACACACACACACAAATATATATATATATGGTTATTTAATAACCATACAATTCAAAGTTATATATGTTGAAATATTTTTATAACCATATGAAAACCAAAATAAAATATTCAAATATTTTTTTCAACAGGGGTGTGCCATATATGGCATGGGGAAACCACATTATGGTTATTAAAAACTATGGTGGCACATATTGATTTTTGGAGCAAGTGGTCAACCAATAACTACCCAAAGTTGTGATAGTCAAGCTTATGTATGGTCACTGTTAGTTTTGTGGCTCAAAAGTTGTTTGTTTTTGTATTAAAAATATTGCATTAGTGGTACGTTGGTGGGGTTTGTACCCACACATTATGTAATAACCGACCATCATAACTAAAATAATAGAAGGCAATAAAAATTACGGATGACGGGTTTTGAACCTAACCCACCCCCAAACCAATTACTAAATGGAGTAGCACCAACCAAGAATGCCCACTTGGGTACTTTAGGAAATGTAACCACAAATACATATATGTACTAGTTTTGTCATTTGCCCAACTGCATTGTAGAACTCAGCATGCAAGTTTAGGAATGGAAATCTAGGTGAGCATGTAGAATAAGGAGGGAGGAACCATGATTTAAAGAATCATAGAGGAATCTTGTAGATTCCTCTGGAACCAAATTTTGTGAGTGTTGGAACTATGGAAAGTTTAAACTTAGATTGATCATAATTTTGCTAGGAGTTTGATGGCGTGATTAGTTTTCGAATTTGAGTAACAGATTTTTCAGAATTAGGGTGTTGAGGGCAGAACCATGAAGGTGGAGCATTGATGCAGGAATCTAAATGTAATCTGAAAGATAACCTAGAGACCTAAAAATGAAACTTTAAAAAACAAGCCAACTTTATACTCAATTTTCTCAGTTTTTCGCAAGGAGCATGATATTTTGATCAATTTCTTCATCTCAGAAGCAAAATATTAGTTGGAATACATAATAGAATCTTTGAGGAATCTTTGAGATTCCTGGGGAGCCCAAATTTTACTGAGTAAGAAAAGGGTCAAGTTTATAATTAGAATTAAAAGAGTTTTTGCCAAGAATTCAACTATGCAATTTGTTTCTTAAGAAAATGTGTTCATTTTAAAGCCATCACCAGAAGTGGAGGTATAATATGCATTGATACCATGTCTTATTTTAATTTTTCTGAGATGATGATTTGATGTTGAGATACTTGTTTGCCACTTTGTTGGAGGATCCTTGTATGTCACTTCATGTGAGAGTTTGATATTTTGTCATGCTGAAGGGGAGCTTATATGAGTGAGAGCTCTTCTAGTTAAGGAAGTTCATTCTTGTATTTGAAAAATAATTCATCATGTACTCACCATCATCTTGTTGAAATTAACGAAGCGACCTCCCCACTCTTGACACCGGACCCAGAGATATAGTCCACAATGGAAGAACTTCGTTATCAAATTTTGTGTGTTCTTTGATTTTATGACTATCTTTATGTTTCCTCTTTTTAAAATCATGCACATGTGGTTTCTTCATACTCTTTCACATGCAATACTACTAACACCACATAAGTAAAATATCTTGGTTAATTCTGGTAGCTGGGAGAATCTAGATCAATCAAGATAATGTGTCTTGTCTATCAAAATAAATCTTGCTATACCTAAATATGATGATTGACTAGATGAAAAAAATGTTATCATGTAGATTAATAACATCGAAGGGACTTGTGTTGTAAACCCACTTGCTAAATATATAGAAAAATATTAATGAATTCGCTATACTTAGCAAGTGATGCTTATTATTAGATAAACTAGTAGTCAAATAAAGAAAGTGGTTTATCTATTATTTGGAAAATGTTCATATAAGACCTTCTAAAAATATTTCATGATGATGAGGAAGATGACACATTTAATAGGCTAACTCATTTAAAATAAAGAGGAAAAATTAGTGAATATACCCTTAGTGAATATTAGGAAAAATTAGTGAATATTTGGAAGAAATCAGGGGAGAACTCTTGTAAGAGCTAGGTACTATTGTCGCTGAATCCTCCTTAGGGAATGCATGCAAATGTTATATATTACCTAGTGACCCTCTTATATTTCATGTTATTTTTTATTTTCTTGTAAATTTCATAAAAAAATCATAGGTACACTCTCAACGGGGAAAATGTTGGATTATGTAAGGGGGGAGACTATGTCATATTGCTTTTAATTTTAAGATTATGAATTATAAAATCCTTTTGGATTTTCGTTTTTCTTTTGCAATTACCTATAGATGTTATTACCCAAAATTCACATCCATATAAGATAAAAGTAGTACCAAGAGAATCGAAGTGGATGTTCTCTTTCGTGGGACGAAAATTTAATTGATTCACAATTATTTTCAAGACTAACATAGGTTTTTTTTTCCCTCTATGAATCCTTTCTTAATGTTATATTTTTAGTGGTTTTAGGGTATATTTTTGAATTAATTTCCATATATAAAATTAGTGTAAGTGATCATTTTCTATTTGATAAACATAACCTTTATTTTTTTAGTGTTTAACCTCATACCCATGCCATAATATAAATCCTTGCAAATTCCCAGTTAACTAATAATGTTAGAGAATCTCTTTAGCATAGGAACATCATCATCAACGTAGGGAAGAAGAATGATGACTCCTACAGCTACAGTGTTCCAACAAAATTCTGTTTCTCCTAAACATGCCTCTAACTTGTTAATGTAAATGCCAAAAGGGGGTAGGTCATAGAGAACATCCTTGCTTATCTCCTATATTAGAAGTAATCTCCTATCACGAACCATCAATGTTCTTAAAATTTGTGAAAAAAATCCTATACAACCTTACAATGAGGTTGTAAGTCAAATGGACCATATAACTCTTCCTATTATTCCAAACGAAAATTCCATGAACCATGTCAAATGTCTTCCTCTCGTCGATAATGGAACACAAGGTATTAGTTTTATTACTATGTCATTCCTCTATAATGACCTTAAGTTATAAGTAGGTGGTCCACAATGGAATGATGGCTTGTAGAATCTTCTCAAGCTTCTTTATTCCTTTCTCTTAGCATTATAACTATATCCTAATCTCTTTTTTTTTTGTGAAATTATTATAGGTCTCACTTGGCTAGAATATCCTAGTGTATCACAATGGTAGTCTAGGTAGAGGGATAATTTAGTCCTTGGTTTTAAAAATAGTTGAAATGAATCTTTAAGTCAGTGGTTTGGGAAAACTTGCTTGACTACTAGATTGAATAGCTTGTGAGTGTGAAGGATCAAAATATAACCTCCTATTTTAGGATTTCAATTTGATAGCACGAAGGATTAAAATAAGACCTCCTAATTTAGGATTTCAATTTGATAGCTTTTGACCTCCTCAATTTTCTCCTTTACAACTTGTTTAACCTAACATTCTATACCTTTCAAGCTAAAAAGTTGTCCTTTTTTATTAAATGTTTAACATTGCAAGATACATAAATATTAGTTAGACATGATTTTCAATACAACAATGAAATAATATTAATTTTTTTACTTTTCCTAATTCAAATATATCTTTGTAATTGTTTAATATCAAATTTTAAAAATGTAAGAATGCCTTTGCCTTTTGTTTATATAATATATAATGAAAAACAACATAATTTTATTTTCATTATTTATTTAATTTAAATTATAATATTAAAAAACAACTCACTTAAATTATTATATATATTTTGAAAAATTGTTTTATATTAATTTAATTACATTTATATAAAAGAACAACCAAAACAATGAAAATAAGGTCTTTTTTTACAAACAACTAATTTTTTATGAATAAAAACAATAAATCATCTATGAAGCAATTGACTTAATTTCTATTATTCCTTTTCTCTTATTCCAAATTAAATATCCATATATAAAAAGTGTTATTTTCAATCTTCTAAAATCAGGTCCTTTGGTTAAGGATATTTTTTTTTCTAAAATGTTATGTGACTAATTAAAATGGGTTGATTTGTATACAAAAATACAAGCAATTTGATTAATATTTAGAGTTAAAAAGAATAGTGTTTCTTTATTTCAAGGGAAAAGAAGACAACAAACCTTATATTAGTATCAAAATGTAAATTATATTTGTTAATTAATTTTTTATTTTTTCATTTTAAAATAGAATAATCTTATTCAAAGAAAATTTTGTTCACTATACTATAAAGTGTATGAATTTATGATCATTATTTTCAATTACAAAAGATTTTACAATCTTAATGATCATTACCTACCTTAAATATTTAGAGTTTAGAAAGATGCTTCTTTGTCCTAAAAAACACCTTATTTTGATGTCAAAAGCTAAATTATATTTATTTATTAATTAACCTTATTTTGATGTCATTTTAAAATGTATAAAAAAATTGTATTAGCTATAAAAATCTATTGATTCATAATCATTACTTCCCAACTTCATAAAAGATATTAGAAACTTCATACAATAATTTATTTTCAATATTACAAAACAATCTGCACAATAATTTATTTTCAATATTACAAAACAATCTGCACAATAATTTATTTTCAATATTACAAAACAAACAATCTGGCTATTTAATTCATGATCATTAAATTTGGTTATTTAGAAAAAAAGCATGATTAAGATGAAATTGATTAAATTTATAGGCTGCAGCAAAATCACCACCGTAGCCAAAAGGACAAAGAAGGAAATACACCACCGTAGCCAAAAGGACAAAGAAGGAAATACACGGTTAGCCAAAAGGACAAAGAAGGAAATATATAGTAATAACAATATACACCGGTATATAGAAGAAGCAAATAAGGATTATTTATAAAAATATAGTAGTAATAATAATAGCGATCTATAGAGCACACAGGCAGGCAGGTTTGTTATTACACCTCAGGAGCCCTACCAATTACACTTTTATCAGCAGCAGCATGATATAAACGATAACCGTAAGTCAACCGCAACTTATGCTGAGGACAAAAAACTCATCATGTTGAGAGCCCCGAAAGATGATGAATGGAGCAAGGATTTTCTATTGACTGGAAGGTCCTGGGGTGCCAAAAGGAGCATTAGACGGGGGCTGAGGTGGAATATCGAAGGGAGTGGCGGGTTGTGGGGTTGGTGGAACATCGAAGGGAGTGGTGGGTTGTGGGGTTGGTGGAATATCGAAGGGAGTTTTGGGAAAGCGAGGAGGGCCTGGTCGTGGAAAATTGAATGGAGGTCGGGCGGGACGAAATTTGGGGAACCCTGGAGTGCCCGGTCGGGAAAAATTGAATGGAGGCCTCGGATGAAATTTGGGGAATCCTGGAGTGCCCGGTCGTGGAAAATTGAATGGATGCCTCGGAGGAAATTTGGGAAAGCGTGGAGTGCCCGGTTGTTGAAATGGTGGAAAACCATGAAAGCGTGGAGTGCCCGGTTGTTGAAATGGTGGAAAACCATGCGAAGACCATTGCAACGAAGGGGTTGTGAACGCTTGAAGGCCTGGGGTGCCAAAAGGAGCATCAGAGGCGGGGGACTCAGACTCAGGTGGAAAGCCTAGAGCAGTGGGTGCGCCAAAAGGAGCATCAGAGGAGGGGGGCTGAGGTAGTGGAATATCGAAGGGAGGGCGTGGAGGCCCCGGTCGTGGAAAATTGAATGGAGGGCCTAGAGGAGTTTCGGGGAAGCCTGGAGAGCCCGGTCGTGGTCGTGGTCGTGGAAAATTGAATGGAGGCCCCGGAGGAAATTTGGGGAAGCCTGGAGTGCCGGGTCTGAATGGAGGAACTTTGGGGAAGCCTGGAGTGCCCGGTCTAAATGCAGGAAAGCGTGGAGTACCTGGTTGTTGAAATGGTGGAAAACTGCGCGAAGGGTTTGTGGACTCCTGTAGGTCGGTTTCAGTTTCAGTCAAATATTGAGTGGTGCCAAAAGGAGCATCAGAGGCGGGCTGAGGTGGAAGGCCTGGAGTGGTGGGCGTGGGTTGTGGAAATGGTGGAGTACTGAACGGGGGAGTGTCGGGAAGAGGAGGAAAGGCAAAGCCTGAACCTGGAGTGGACGGAGAATTGAAGGGAGGGCCGGGAGGATTTTTGGGAAAGCCTGGAGTGCCCGGTCGTGGCCAATTGAATGGAGGCCCTTGAGGAGTTTTTGGAAAAGGAGGCCGAACGAAGGGAACGCCTGGAGGAACTTTGGGAATGCGATCAGGTTGAAAAAAAAATGGTGCATTACCCAAGGGAGACCACTGCAACGAAGGGTCAGGGTCTGTGTATGTCCGCGGGCCTACTTTCCAGTTTTGATCAAAATTCTCAGCCACTGCTCGACCCCTCATCATTCTCAACACGCCTTTGCTGTAAGGTACGGTTTCATGGCGGTAGCTGAAAGACCCTGCCGCTGCCGAATTAGTGGCGGCAGCCAAAGCCAAGTAGCTTAGGAGAAAGCCAAGTATTATTGCAGGAACTTCAAGCGACGCCATGATCGGCACTGAAGAAATTCAATTAGACTTACACACAAGTGTGTGCGTGTATCTGTAACTCCGTTGAGAGCAGAGTAGGTTATATAGGTAGTGGTGTGGGGTAGATTTCCTTGGCAGTTGCCGCGTTGTAACTCCATGTTTAATTTTGGAGATCAATGATTCCACGTAATCGTAGAAAATGAGTACGTGGATAGATCTATCTTGGAATTGGAATTTGACAATTCATGTACATCCGCTATTTTATATTTGGGTTTGGAGTTGCCATCCATCGTTTTTCCGTTTGCGAGTTTTCCTCATGGTTTCAGTTTTCCTGATTTTATATTTGGGCTTGGAGTTGCGGTCGTTTTTACGTTCGCGAGTTTTCCTCGTGGGCCTCAGTTTTAGATTCAGTGAACTAGACAGTTTTATATTTGGTTTGGAGTTGCTATTCTTTTACCCGTCGCCACGCCAATCTTTTCTTTTTAAATGAAGGAAATATAAATATTTTTCTTTTATTATTTGATTTACACGTGGAAGCTTTGCTTCCCAACGTATTTCCCTTTGTGTGTAATTCTTTTGTAATTAGCAGCAGCCACGAAAAATATTAGTTATGCAAGTATTTATCAATCATTGCTCATTTCAGATTTCCCGCAAAGGTCAATGATAATAAGACGTCGTCTCCCTCTGCAATAATAAAGTTTAAGCCATCCCCCAAACGAACCTGGGAGAAAAAAGTTTAGTCCTTTGCTTCTCAAACACATTCAGCCTACTACCTTAAGTGGCTACTCGCTGATCCTAATATTAGGTTACTTGACATCACGAGTCTTCCTTCCGGCTGGAAACGCTATATCAATCTTTGTTTTTTGTTTTCTATGCACACTCTAAAGAATAAAGCACAATGTCTCTTGAAAAACAGTGTTCCCGTGATTTGTTTTGGGTTTTGTACGTGGTTCCCACCTTTTTTTTAAGCAAATCACATAATTTTATTTTCTTCTCATGAAGCAGAGGGATCCAATGCTACTTATTACAGATTATGGATAGGAAAACAAGTTTTACAATTCCACTTTTGGGATGCATTCTTGTGCTACCTTTGTTATATGTCTTTCTTTTAAATGAGCATGAAACTTTATTTTAGGGAGCACATTATAGTCGAATTGTAGCGAACTTCGACATGGAGGAGACTTAATAGTTGTAATTTAGAAGTATTTCTACTATCCTAGCCATCAAAAGGACATCAACTCGTATATGAAACATTTCACTTCCTTTAGCATAGCTACAATGAACATTAAGAAACAAGGGTCATACACTCTTCTACCTCCCCAAAAAGAAAATCCCTAGGAATCAATCTCCATGGATTACATGTCAAGTTTTTCCCTTCACCAATCATGGTCATAAGTGTGTCTTTGTGGTTGTGTTGTAGCTGCTGCAACAACCCCTCCACATATTCCGAAATCCTTAAAATTTTCGGAGCCCCTGTATTGTGCAAGACTTCCTGCACCTTTGAGATCTAAGAAGAAGTTCGCGAGACAAGAAGAACCCCGTAAAAACCTAACCTATGTTTTCTAGCTAAGTGAAGCTAAGTCACAAGATCCTCGGAATGCGACTATCTCAAACACTTGCCACACTTGCGACCCGCAAGTCGCTAAGTCGCAAAGGTCGCATAGGTTGCACTTACCCCTCGATGCGACCATGCGACCATTGCGACCTCACGACCACCGGGTTGCGAGGTCCCATACGTCGCACTTGACCCTCGATGCGACCCTCGCGACCATTAAGTCGCAATGTCACATAGGTCACAATCTCACACTTTAAACCCATGCGACCTTCGCACGTGTGACAGAAACTATAAATAGGGAGGTCACCCCATTCATTTGTAACGGCTCCTTTGGTCGCACGAAAGACAAAGAGAATTTCGCGCTCTCCACGTAGGCGACCTTTCACCTTCTTGGTAATCATGTTTCTTAACCAAGTGTCATTCCATGCCTTCCCGACCGTCCACCTTCCACCCGAGAGGGACTTTTATCCCCTTTTCCTTGGGTTTTTCACCTCAGACCAAAGAAGCAAGTGCCCTGGCCCTGTTCAACCTTTCTTGACCCCTTAGTACCATTCTTCAACCCTGATTTTCAAGCCATCGCTCTCATCATGGGATTGTATTTTCGACATGCCAGGTGACGTGCAACTCGAGTGCATATCCATCTCCTCCTCTGAAGATGAGATGGCTCCCCCAACTACTAAGGCCGCTTGCAGGGGATCGGGAAGCAGTTTGTGGGAGACCTACTAGGACGACCAGCCACCAATCTATGGGGATACAACTTGCAACATTAACAAAACCACGAAACTCTCTTGGTATAACATCTACAAAGAGTTCGCAAAGAAAGACATACTATAAACACAAGATGATTTCCCAATATGCCTGAATATCAAAAGGGCAATGCTAGACCAGATAACGTCACACCCAACGATCTTACCATCTGCATAGACTATTGAATGGATCCTACAAAATACAGATGCAGGTTCATGGACGGTCAAAGATCACACTAGAGCATCCTTGGCTTCAATCTCCCCTACAGACATTTCTGCCTACTATAGGCTCCCGGAGAAACAGGAGACCTTCAATATGAGATGGCTCTCAGGTTTTATAACCCTAGTTAAAGATATCCTAAGGGAATGGTGGTAGGACATGTCAAAGTTCGAGGTTAGTTCACATCAGACATACATCACAAAGGAGTTACAAAAGGTACTTCAACTAATTGCCACTATGATGTGCTGCTTGTATGGTAAGGCAGATAGCGACGTATTCTATGGCACCTCGATGTCCCTCATGCACGCTATCACCACTCAAGGAACTATTTTCAATTGGGAAAACATCTTGGCCCCGTCTTTGAAAACAAACATAGATACAACTAAGCACCCACAGTCATAACAACCTCCAGAAGTGTACATGGCTTCATACCTCTTAGATGTTGTCTGCATAAGATATGAATTTGAGGGCTCGAGCTATAACTGGGATACATCAGCGGCTGAACCCGTGCACTGCCACTACAAGATATCCCAAGACACTTCCTACAGAGGTATGTTAGATGTGATTTTAGAATATTTTATCGCCTCACTAGAAAGAAAAGAAAGCAAATTTCAATTGGTTATATTTGCACACCGGACAAGATCATGAGGACGAGATGAAGAATTGGTATAACGCCACGAGGGAACCTAGTTCAAGTGAGTAGCAAGCCATAGATGAGGAGCTCTTTGAGGATACCCAGGAAAATGTTAATCTTAAAGAAAGAGCCTCCACCACCAAGAATAAACAACATGAGACACAAAGCGGCACCCAGGAATCCGACAAGAAAAAGTGAAAGAGGTTGAAAATATTTTTAGCGACTACACAGACGAAGACATCAATGAAATGCTAGAACAAAGAAATGCCACCCTTGCAAGAAAAAAGCAGGAGCTTAAGAGAGGAAGAGAGGAACAAATCGTATAGTTTCAAGATTCTAGTCATCAAGGCTAGCTTGAGAAGACGAGGTGACAAGAAGAGGAGCAACATGAGAAATAACGACAAGAAATGTTGCAGGAGGAAAGAAGGGCTCATGAAGAGGAAAAGAAGAAAAAACATGAGGAGGAGTGCAAGGCTAAGGAAGAAAAGGAGAAAAGGAGATTGGAGCAGGAGATAAAAAAATATGGACGACAAGCTCCAGAGGCAACAAGTGTTCGGAGACCAAGAAAGAAAGCAACAAGAGGAAGAACTAAGGAATAATGAAGAAAAGGAAATCAGGGGAATTGAGCAAGGAGAGGCTAGTAAAACAACCAAGCTACATACAGAAAAAAGTGAGCTACCCCCATTGGATGTGCCTCCTTCTAGTCCCCTTACTAGCGGGCACCTCTCCTTGCAAAGAACTCGGTTTCTGGGAAGGACAAGAAGAGGAGGTCCTAGATCTCACAACGCTCACCTTTGAGGAAGTCAACCTCAAAATTGTGCAAGAAAGGAAAAGGTATTGTGCCAGGAATCTAGCTGAGCCCTTATGAGTCACCACGACCAAGGAAATTTTGCCCAACATCACAACGAACTTGGAAATGATTGACTCTACTGGGACAAGTTTTGTTTCAACCAGGAAACACAATGTGTCCTAGATGAGCAAACAAATCGTAGACCTTTAGAACATGGTTTACGTGTCTGAACAAAGAGTTGCCACTGCAGAGCGAGACATAAATAGAGTAGAGGAAGAGAATGCAACTCTCTATTTAGTTCACTCAAGCATAATAGAATTATAGGTAGCGATCAAAGAGAGGCCGAGATCCTTAAGGAAGCCATGGAGATGGTCTATGAAGAGATGTCTAAACTACATCACATAGTGGCCCCAATCTCGACAATGCACGCTCACATAAAGGAGAGAGTCGCAATGCTAAAGGAGGTTGTGATTCCTCTAGATAAAATACATGAATGGTTACAGATAAGTACCCAAGAGCATGAGTTGTGGTCCATAAGAAAGATTGGATGACCATGCATAATTTCAAGGTTCAACTCCACATCAAGATTCAACCAAAAGACAAATTGACCAACGATGTGGACAGGGTATTAGCTTCCTATAGGCATCTCTTTAGTGGTCTAGAATCTATGATCCAACTTGATGGGGTCCCTTCTATCAGAGAATCCAGGAAAGTGTGGAGGTAGAAGGATATCCCAAAGGAAGTACAATTTTTTGTGGATACATATAAACAAGTAGCCCGTTTAGAGGACATGCCAGTCACCGAAAAAATATCACATGTTATGTGGTAGAACCAGTAAGGATTTACGCCAAACTGGTGACCTTGAAAAAATAGGTGAATGCCAAACGAACGACCCTCATCCCGAACGCACTCAAGTGCCTTACTAGTATTCCAATGTTAGTTCATTATTTTAGCCTACTTGTGTGCTTAAGTTATTCTTAACAACAAAAATCATTTGTACAGGTGCGCGTAGTAAACAAACAACATATTTACAAATTATATCAATCGTTCATTAACCCAAGAGTAGATACACATAATTATAACAAAAATTCTCTTTATTAATTCCTTCCTCGATTACAGACTCAACTTCGCCTTGCGCACTTAGCTACGAACTACTAGGCCTTTGTGCACTCAGCTGTAGAGCCTTCTCCTACTCTATAACCCAAAGACACACTTCAATTTGCGACTCAATCACTTAGACTTTTTGCTCTTATTTTCTGCTTCTCTAATTAGAGCCTTGCTCTATTTATACAATCCCATGGTCCGCAGACCATGCGTAGGTCTATACAGCTGACGTTACATTACAAAACTAGGGTGGACAACCTTGTGACTCTATCATACTTTTGTGCCCCGCGCCCACAATTCGTGGAGCTTTACGACAAGATTCGGTCAAAACTTGTGCTTTGAGCCCTAAAACTTGCCTTGGAGGGATTCCATGCCTAACACCTCCATCCAAACTTGGGATGAGTTCTAGGAAATGTTTCTCGATAAATTTTCAGAATATAAGACACCTTTTATGCTCCTCACCTTGGAGGTTGACTGCTAAAAAGACTACTAAAACAAGAAAGAAAAATGTTTCTCTCAATGACTTTCAACCATTTTGTAGTGCAAGTTGAGTCATCAACTTCTCCCAGCTCATAGTGAATTTGAAGAAAATGAAAGAGGTTTTTGTATATAGTTATATTAGGAATAAGAACCTCTTTCAATTTTCCAAAATATGCTTTCAGTTGCTTAAGAAACCCCTTGGAAGTTGACTACCTAAAACAAAAAAATAGATTTTTTTTTTTTTTTCTTCTGTTGAAAAAGGCTACTTCAGTCATTTCGTAGCACAAAACAAGTTTTTTACACTGTCTGCGCTACAAAAATGTGCATTCATAGTTAATTTCAATTTTTTTTCAAAATGACTTGAGATATGACTTTTAAACATAAGGTGAGACTTCTAAGACATGGAATAAGGTTGTCAAACTTTGTTTGGAAATGAAATATGACTTTAAATACTTCTAACCATATGACCTATCTCTTTAAGCATGAAATGATCTAGAGACCCTTTAACACAATGACTAGAAGAAGGGTTTGGAAATGAGAATGACACTACTGAGACTCTAATCCTATCACTTATCCCTTTAAGCATGCGATGACTCAAAATTTATTATAAGACCATGACTAGAAACAAGGCAAACTTTCCAAAGTTTTAAAGGAATTTTAGGGTGATAATAGTAGCCACCCGGGCATTGGTAGACCCATGTGTGTGAAGGCTTGGTCCATGGGTAGCCAAGCTATGCAGACCAGCATACAAGCAATATATAATAGTGAATACAGTGATACTTCATGTTTCAAAGTGCCCATGGAACATAAGGGAGTGCATGTGCATGATGGATAGTCTGTGGACCTATCATGGTGCTATGTGACACTACGTCCAAGTTTGAAGCACAAGCATACTCTTGACTATGACATGAAATCAAATGAAAGAAACAAATATAACTTGTGTCACGCATGAGTTCTTGCAATATAAGACTCCTCCAATGCATGAGCAATGGGATCGTGTAGTTCGAGTGGAGGAAGTGTGATCTATGTGTTAGATTGATCTTGAGTGCATACATATGAGTGATGACAAGCCTTGAGTGTTTGAAAAATTTCTTGATCGGAAGCGAAACCAACCTCAGGACAATGAGCGCTTGACATAAGCATCAAGTTGGGCTAAAGTGCCTTGACAATCTGTGGTGTTTTGTCTTTGTTGACATATAGATCTTCATAGACCAGTGGCTTAGACGGATTACCAATGAGTGAATCAACATCATGATCGAATGATGAGGTGAAGATATCACAACAACCAAGATCAGAAAATTCAGGATGTTGGTCGGCATCCTCATGATTTGACGAATCACACAAAGGAGTAGATGAGAAGGAAGGATGTTCACCCTCTGCATTTCCAGAAAGAGCATATGAAATATCAAGTGGATTTTCAATGAATGATTGGTCTTGTCCATTTTTGGATAATGGGCTAAAATACGGTGTGTCCTACAAAATATCAACAATGGGTGCATCCATATATGAAGACACACATACAAAATCATGGATGGCAGGTTCACCAACAATGTTAGGAAAGAATGGGGGGGGCTCAGATGGAATGGAGTCATCCTTCGTTGAGTTTCAATGCTTAAGATCCCATCCATACTATTCATTAATGACAACGCATGTTGGTTGAGCAACACTAACTCTGTAAGTGGGTTGTTCCTTATTCAAAACAAGTGGAGAGTCCAGAATGGACGAACACAAGACAACATCATCTGGAGGAACACATGGGTGAAATAAAGGATGTCAAAAAAAGCAATGCATATGAGAACTTGAAGGAATCACAATGAAATCTGCACCAAAATTGTGTGGAGTGATGCTTGGAGGGAGTGAAGGTTGAACAGGTGTGTGAACACAATCCTCAACATCACATGGCGATGGTGGAATTGTTGAATGAGAGGGAGGTTGACAATCCATTGAGACAGTAACTGCTCCCACATGAGATTGCGTAGTTCCATCAATGAAGAATGTTGAGTGAGGCTTGATATCAAGATTCCTCTTGGGATGGCCTGATTTCTTAAGACAATACTTGAAGTGGTACTAGAGATAAGAGAACTTCATATGTCTCCTTGGAGTTTGAAAGTATAAGTCACGAAAGTGCTGCCAAAAATCAATAATGGATTCATGCGGAGCCTTCCGTTGTTGTAAAAATTTACGGTCAAGATGGTCTGGATCAAAATGATGGAACATGTCTTCAATAAGATCACAAAAGTACTCACATGAGTGCACGGTGTTAGTTGGTAGGCTTAACACATAAAGAAATGGGGATTCACAAACTGTGTATGTAAGCAACAGATCAGCCTGTTCGCCAGTAAACTCACCTTCCTCATAAATCATGGAAAGAAATTTATGTAAGTGCTCAGGTCATGCCACTTTGCCTTCACCATCATAAATGTGAGTGGAAAACATATTGAAAATCTTCCCTAAAATGGAGACATCTTCACGATTCGAAAACTCCTCGGGGGAAGAATGCAAGACTCCATGAAAAATATGCAAAGGTTCAAAATTGGATGATAGGACACTGCTTGTCATTAGGCCCTCCTTCTAGCGCCAGAAATGTTGACGGTGCCAGAACTGCCAACATGTCAAGGGGATCTCCCTAGTAAGAAGGCCCAATTTGATCTCAGGCCTTTTGGTGTAGGAGTCCCAACAGCAGGTCATAAGGTAATGCCTTGACCGCAATGTCGCACAGAAGCAAGTAAAATAACTCTGTTAGTAGCAAGGGTGTCATTGATGCAGTGAGTCAAGGAATGAGTATGAGAGTTTCCAACACTTCAAAGGGAGAGGAAAGTGAAGGTGAGTTTGAGTTTAACAAGGATCAGGCCCAACTTGGATAGGGATACACAACAAAAATGACATGCATAGCTTCCGATAGAGAAGTCGACACGGATGTGGCAATCACAACGTACAAGGTAAGATAACACAAACAACACTCATGGATTAGTCCGAGACGAGTGTGATGATTGATATAACTAGGTTCATGAGAAAGGTCTGTCTGATGTCTGACAGAAAAGTTGACATGGATGGTGACATCATTAATAACATATGCAAGACATTAACAACAATATTTATATAATTGCATACAAATTAGTTCATACACAAGCAAGTAAGTTAAACAACATATATCATTAAGGCAACTGGAACAGTCCAACTACAATAACATATGCATGAAAATGTGTTGGCTCTTATTATAAAATAAGTGTAAGTCAAAATCATACAATACACCATGTAAACCTATTAGGCCCATCAGTGGAACATTACAGCCACATCCACCTGCTCCTCCAAAGAGATGTACCAACTCCATGTAGTGGAGAAGCCAAGGCACATTAAAATACTATAAAAGCCTTCTAAAAGATAGTGTTAGTAGAATCTTGGATGACCAAAAGCCTCACAATGAGCTATGAGGGACTATTTATAGCAGAGGGTGGGGTGACCCTTGAGATTCCCCTTTGTGACAACTCAACTACCCTTACGACTCTTCACGTACTCTATGATTGTTAAATCCAACTCCTGACACTCGAATTACACTTGACATGACTCAACATTACAATGCACATGTACAAGTGTGAGACAACATGGCTTGAGAAATCCTTACATACTTCACTGACACTCGATTTTGTTGTGGTGAAACCAACTCTTTGACATGCTTATGATGGTGAAGATGGTGAGCTGATGGCAAGCTTGGTCATCTGTGATGGTGTGCATGCACCTCATGGTGACATCTTGTTGAAGTGAACTCTTGCCTCCGTTGCAACCGGTGCATTGGTTTGGCCCCTTCATCTAACTCATCTACTAACATGTGCATGGTCTTCTTGGGTACCATTGAATCGAAAACATGTTGACGCATAATGTCCATTCTAATCTTCAAGTGTGTGTTGGTGGTCATGTGCCTCAACTTGCCGAAGTGCATGTTTAGCCCCAGTTGGACTTGCTTCTTGTCTTAACCTTGGTGAGTGTGTTGAACGAGTTGGATTGCTTGTGTGCTTAACAACATGGATGCTGCTAGATCCTTTACATGTTGACAACAACACTACTCACCATGTTTTCTATGTGTCGGCTACTGGGATGGATCCTTAAATTGTACTAGCATAGTTTCATCTATGAGTGCATGTTGCACCCACTGTTGTTCTCATTCCCACTACAACTCATTGGACTATATGTGCAACTTCATGTTCTTCCTGAGTTGTTGCTTTAGCACATGCAGCTCCTTCATTATTCCATTTTCTGCCTCCTCTCAATCTTCATGACGCGTTGTCACTTCATAGCCCGAGTCTCCAAAGTTGCTTTAATTATTTGTGGATCTGCTTGATCTTGGAACTTTGCTCCACCTCTATGTTGTCAACAGCCTTCCTCTTACATTCACTACGTTCGTTGCATTCAATATGATGCCTTCCGTTGTTGTTAATGATGCCGCATGTTGTGATGTTGTTTCTTGTTGTCCTTGTCCATGAACAATTTGATGTCTTCATCAGTAAGTAAACCCATGGAAACTTGATTGACTGCATCCCCCAGCGTGCTCTGAATGGTGTTTTCATCTCTTCTCCCTTGGAGAACAATGTACCTATACTACTGAGAGCTAGATGAACATTTGTGATACCTAGAGACATGCCTATAATCATAGCAAGTAGTCTATCAGTTGAATACCAAAGTGAACATGAAAACTGAATTGCAACATACCTGGGTAAATGATCATGAAGGTTGCGCAATTTCAGCCAGGAGTTCGGGAGATTGACTACCAAGACTGCACAAGGCACAGTCTAGGTTGATGGGAGACTTAGTCACTGCTGGAACGACAAAATGCACAATCCATTTGGGCAGTTGGCTATTGGGATTATGCAATGCACGATTCTAGTTGGGAAAGACTGCTAACCCATGGACAAATTTATGCAATTTTTTGGGTCAAGCAGCCACTGACCTCTACAAATGTGAAATTCAGTCCAAGAGGCTAACACTGGGCCAAAATGCACAAATCTAGAGAGGAAGGTGAGTCTTCCTTCTCTAGATTGCCCAATGCAGCCTTGGTGGAGGTAGAGATTGGGCCAAGGTTGGCCTAACTTGCCGAAAAGCAACTGAAAGCATGTAAGTCGATGAATTTAATGGTGACACTAAGTGATAGAAGAAGTGATTAACAATGCATGAAAAACATGATTGAAAGATTCAACAAATAGATCAAAATGCATGTGGGTGAGGCAGTTTGCTAGTTTGGCAAATTTCCAGGCAAAACAGTTTCATGCATGTGAAAGTAGTGAGGTAGGAACGAAAATTGAAATAGAGTTAGCAAAAGCTAGTATACATGTGAGTGATAGCAAGCATGCAAAGAAATCAAGAAAACAACAATGACACAAGCGAATACACAAAAAGAGACAAAAATGCAGCACAAGGCATGGGAAGCAAGCCTACCCCAAAACAACTGAGTTGAATGTCCCATCTACAAGGTTGATGTGAGGAATGAGTTCTGTAGCATTCGGTTGATGAGTTTTGATAACATTTTTTCTGGAAAACTAGTGTCTTTTCGATCTGCTAATTCCACTAAGATGGGTAGCTATCTTAGAACCAAACAATCAAAGTAACTTGTGATTTCCTTTATGTATGATAGGTAAGAGAGAAGTAAAGATTACCGACCTGAATCTTTTGCTTGGCTCCTTGCTTGTTTCATCTCTCCATTGATAGAGCTTGCCACTCCTCTCCTACTTGTCCCACTTTAGAGAATACCTATAGAGGTAAAGCAACAAAACACCATCAAAGCATAGAGATCTATAATACCATAAACAATGCATAATAAAAAATACATTTACCATACAATTGCATTCACAAATAAACAAGATTCACAAATACACGATTATATGGAGGAAAACTCAAATAACTTTATTAATAGTAGAAGAGAGGATTACAACCCAGCTGTCTGATCCAGCATCATTCTCCCAACATGAAAGCCTTCTTCACCTCATGAAAAGCAAGATCACCCAACAATACAATGTCTCAAAGAAAAACCAGCAACACTTCCTTACAGATTACAAAATTCCAGCCTCCAGATCTCTCGTATGAGGGATCCATATATAGATGTCTTGCAAGGGGGTGAGTTAGCCCTCGGTTTTTTATTAATGTCATTTCACTGATAGTTCTTGGTTATACTTGGAGATTTCTTTGATATCTTACTCATCCCTGGCCGAATTCAGAGAGGACAATGTCATAGAAGATTTCATGAGCGTCAACTTAGCAAGTTGTCTCTGCCATTTGTCTCTTCTTGCTCACCACACCACATAGAAGGCTCTTTCAGTATGCATCACACCTGGCTAGTGTGGCAGCCAATATGCATTGCACCTTGACCATGGAGCAGCCAGTATGGTCCCATTTTGGCCAATTCTGAGTAGTTTTTCAAGTGGAACTTCTGGGAAATGATGTAATCAGTTGAACTTGATCCTTTAGGTTATGAAATAACACTTTTAGGGATTAAAGAGCCCTTGGTTTATCGACATATATGATTGGGGTTGCAGTGCCCAAATATGTATATAAGAGTTGCCCCCTAAAGCATGAGGTCATAAATCTTTTGATGTCAGGTGAAATGCTTTATCATGAGGATCCAAGGTTTTTCGAACTAGAAGGTGACCTGTAATAAGATACAATACAATACATCATCATCACATCATTTTCATGATCTAGATGAGGTGGG
>APFE031021652.1:0-15818 GCA_000404065.3 Pinus taeda
GGGGGGGGGGGGGGGGGGGAGGTAACCTCATCATTCCCCAGAGCACGTGTCAGTCCGTTATTTGAGAAAATGTGTACTCGGGCACAACACAGCTCAACGGTATTATCTTTTTCTATTTTTGTTTTCTTATGCATGAGCTGCTGCTCGAAGCCATTTCCACAGCATACGCCGTAGCATTAGAAGTTGAACGAGTAATACGCCACCAGCTTCTCTGCGTTTCAACAAACAACTGTCATTCCTTTGAGAATTTGTAGTGAAACTATGGGAGGAAGGTCAGTTTGCCGATAACCGCAAGTATTAACTATTTCGGCTGTAGCTCGAAGAATCCTGAAGAAAGCAGGATGGTTGACCTATCTCAACCGCCTGAAGGAGTCCAATGAAACAGTAGCGATAGAATTTTTACAGAATTTATAGGAAGACTACTCCACAGTAAGAGGAAGGCGAATAGCAGTCACCGATGACATAATAGCAAGAGTCACAGGACTACCAGCCACTGGACCAATATGGACAATAAAGAAGGAAAGGCTGCAGAAGATTTTAGAAATCTTTCAAGACGAGGGCCAGAGTTTGACAATTTGAGGAAAGGGGGTGCTGCCAGCAACACTAGGAGAGCCATGGGCGGCATTGGCAAAAATCATCCAAAGCAACATCATCTGTGAAGGCAGAAAAGACGTGGTAAGACCACGACATATTAAACTCCTAGATGTCTTAAAACAGAAATGTTCTATGAATTTACCTGCATTGTTGAATTCACTATTGCATGACGTTGCACGAAGTATGAAAAGGGCAGAACAAGTAGAATCAATTGTTAGACACCACAGATTAATTCGGTTGATAGTTAATTATAGTCTCACCCAATAGCAGAGTAGCTGGGAAGAACTAATTTCCATCATCAATAGAGGGACGACCACATCCGGGCGCCTGAAAAAACGAAAACAAATTGATAGCACACCCCAACGTTCAGAAAAATGGAAGCATGACACTTGCATAGAAGAGAAACCTGAAAACTATCTGAAAAACGGAAACATGATGCTAGTACACCCGAACAACCAGAAAAACGTAGAAAACCGGCAAGGCTCGCATGGCTACAAGGAGGGCTGGAGAAGCCCCAGGAAGGCACGAGCCAAGCAATAGAAATCGAAGATGAACAGTCTGCAGAGACAGAAACGGAGGAAGAAAACGACGAGGAAGCAGAGCAGGCCGCAGAGACAGAAATGAAAAAAGAAACTGATGAGGAAGCAGAGCAGTCTACAGAGAAAGAAACAAAAGAAGAAGACGTCGAGGAAGAAGAGCAGTCTGCAGAGGCAGAAACAGAAGAAGAAGAAGAGGAGGTAGAGCAATCTGCAAGGAGAGAAGAAGAAAAGGATGAGTAGTCTAGAGAGGAAGGAGACGAGAAGAAAGAAGTTGAGCAGTCCGAGAAAGAGGAAGGAATGGAATAGCAGGAAGGGAGCCCATTACAAGACCCGTTAGGGGAAGATGAATTGGCCAACATTTTGGCCAATATGGGCGAATATTGCCAACCCTTGAGTCCATCAAACCTCCATGCCGTAGAGAAAACCCAGGAGAAAGATGCACCCGAGGAATTCCATTCAGAAGAGGCAGAAGTAGAAAATTTGTCTATTCATAATGAGAAGATATCAGAAAATGCTGAGCAGGAACAACCTGCTCCTAATCAGAAGGAACCAGAAGAAAGTCCGGAGGAAATAAGGGTAGAAGAAGAATTAGCCCAAGAAATAACAAAGCCAAGTAAGGTTCTTACCCCGGAACAGCCACCTCAAGAAGAAAATCAGGAAGCTAGCCACAGTCAAAACCGTAGCGAATAACCTGCTGTTCTTTCTAAGGAGATGATGGAAATAATGGAATTACGAAGGGAACAGTGGACATTGTTGAACATAATAGTCCAACTTCACCAGCAGATTAGGATTCTAAAGGTAAGGTAAAGGGTGAAAGGGACTTCAGGAAGGAAAGGTCTGACCACACCAGTAAGATCCCTTAAGGGAAAGAGGCGGAGGACTAGAATCCATCCCACTGCTCAAAACCCTCACAAAAGCCAAAATGATGTTCCAAATGAAGCTGAAAAACAAACTGCTATTCCAAATGAAGCTGAAGATCAAACTACTGTTCCATTCGAAAAGGAACAATAGTGGGCTGGGTTTCCTGTTAAAATTGAAAAAGATGATAAGATGGTTCAGACGGAGGCACCACCTTCGGGAGTAATAAGGGTTCTGAACTCAAAGAAATGCAATAAGAAATTTCAAGTAAAGCTCCCGGCCTCCACGGATGCATGGAAGAAGGATCCAAAAATGAGAACCTTTCACAAAAATTTGAAGCAGGCCCAGCAAGAAGCAGAAAATCTTAGGGAGCAAACAGTCCCCCGGGAAAAATACGAAGAACTACAGCATCAGCTAAGGAATGCCAACTTTTCTGAAAGCCAAGCTTTCGAAGGATGGCGAAGGGAACAAGAGAAAGTTTCCAAGGTAACCCGTAGATTAGATGTAGTTATTAAACAGATGGATACCTTGTGTTCTCTATACAATGACGTCTTATCATGTAGAGCCCCTGCCAAGAACTATGCCCTATTTCTAATGGAAAGGTACTTACAATTGAAAATAAAGGTTGTTAAAGCAGGTGCTCCTATACAAATTAACACTATAAATGATTTTATAAATTGCTGTAAACATTATGGGGTAAAAGTGCAAAGGTTATTGTGTGAATTTTACTTGCATAACCTTGTACTCGAACAAGAGACCGAGCTGAACCCTGACCCTTTTGTTGGGGACATTCAATTGCAAGCATTTATCTCATTTGCAGTCAATAAAATTAAATGGCTCAAAGCCTACAACGCTTTTCAAAGACAAGAAAACAGATTAGATCTATGGGTAAGAGCTGAGCCTAGGGACCTAGAACAGTTATGGAGGAGACATAGAAATCTCATGAGGGCTCCAGGAGTGATTGAAGCATTAGGACCCATGCATGAAGCAATCATTCGGCAGGGGCTTGAATAATTTTCCTCTATTAAAGACCCTACTGTTGAAGCAGCTAAATTTCGATATCGAATATCTAATCTGAACATCCAACTTAGAGAACTATTTAAATATGAGAATTTTAAACTTGTTGCTAACCGATTCCCTCTCTATGGTGAAATTGTTTTGAGGGCAGGGCCATCCTGGTTAGGATATAGGTTCCATAGTCCAATCATTTGGCATCCTGCACCCAGATACCAAGCCTTGTATGAGATGCGTGAGGGCCAGACAGGCCATTTCTTTGATCATTTAATTTCGCATCATGGCTGTAGGTCCCCAAACAAGATTCCATCTCCATCCTACTCACTCACGGCTTTGCATGTCAACTACAATGTTTTCATGAGGCCATGAAAAAGGGTAAGCTGAGGTGTGGAGTATCAAAGAAGGTATGTTTCGATGGTTATTTTAGTATCTTTTCATTAGAACTTAAAAGCCTTTTGCATTAGAAACTTAGATAGTAATGAGGATTTATAACGAAACATGTGAGATTAATAGGAAACGCTGATAATTGTCATTCCTATGTGCAGGAGGGAGGAAAAACGAAAAGTGGCCATCTCAAAGGAAAAGACAAAGATGAGCTAATTGTTGTCCCTTTGACAGGAGACCGCAAGCAAACCAGATCAAAACGGACCAACCCAAGAAAGGAAGCGGAGATACCAGCTCGGAGCAGAAAAGGAAAGAAGTGACTCAGGATTAACGATTTTACGAATCCCTCAGGATCTAAGATCCTGAGGGATCGCTATTTTATCTATTTTCTGTATCTAGATATCTCCGTCATCATCCTTATATAAGGGATAGCGTTGTTGGCTAGAAAAAATAACTTTTATGTAATTTCTTTTAAGAAAGATCAAGACTATGATCTCTATGTTCTGTTGAAGACTTGGGTTCTGTAATTCTACTTCATGCATTAATACAGACTCGGTTACTCTTTTATCTTTGAGCTTGGATCAACCTTAAGCGGTGTACCCCTCGAGGCTAAGGGCCCAGCCCTGGAGGACACTTGCTCTTGTACCATTACGCGTGGTTTCTGTGTGGTTTGTTCATAGACGTGATCTAGTAATCTGTTGTGTTTTAAGAACGTTATATTACATGCTCTGTTATGTTTAACTCGTTTAATGTTCCTGCAAACACAAGTTTGATATTGATGTTGTATCATGTTACCAATCCTTTAAGTGTTGATTAATCTCTACAGGATACTGTCACTCCATTTATAGAGTTTGATGCGATTGTGCTTTAGCATTACATCAGTTATCTTGAAAAGTCTGATTTCACATGATTATTGAATCCTTGAATGTTACTGTTTTCATCTTGAGATGCAATCGTATGCTTTTATGGTTTTAACATTATTTCATCGGTAGTGTTGTTCCATAGTATGTGCACATCTTTTGAGAGCGAAGGATTGATGTTTTGATTGGAGTGATGAAATAGAGTTACAGCTTGACGAACTCGGTTACTGCTTATTTCAACTGCTGTTCCATTTTAATTGCTCTTCCATTTTAGTTGCTGTTCCATTTCGATTGCTGTTCCATTTCAATTGATGTTCCATTTCAAGATTGATGATTTGCTATTTTATTTACTTTCCATTTCTTAAGGACAGTCTCAGGCTGTAGTGAGCATTAGCATCTGCTATCTGGCTCCCAAACCTCTGATATTCTCCCATGAGTTATGAAAGGGATGGGTTACTGCTACCAAACCCTTGGCTGATGTGCTGTTCTATTTTATTGCTATTTCCTTTATTTTCCGTTTCATTTCTATTCATTACGACAATCTCAGGGTGTAGTGAGCGCTAGCATCTGCTACCTGGCTCCCAGACCTCGAATCTGTTCTCATCAGTTATGAAAAGGATGGGTTATTGCTACCGAACCTTTGACTGATGCATTGCTTGGTGTGATTTAGTCTTTTGAAGTAGTTAAATTGTAGACACACATCTATTTACTTCTGTAGTTTTTAAAAAGCTGTACTACGAGCATTACTCTGACAAGTGCTAAGCCTCAGACTGAGACACTCTTTGAAATAGCAAGACGTTCCCGGATTGACATATTAATGTGAGGTAACTAGAGGTGAAAGAGACCCTTTTTATAGCTCTACAGGATATACTGAAGAATCATCTCAATCACAGAAGCCATCCGCCTCCACCAAAATCTATCTTGATGCAGCAAAGACTAGTGAATAGTATGTCAATCATCATCAAAGGCCTAAAATTACTCATTAGGTAAATCATACCCAATTTACTCCAAGGCTGAATATCAGTAGAAAATTCAACCAACAGGGAAACAATGCCAAAAGATTCTATGATTGCAAAAACTTCTTTAATGGGAAATGTTTTTCATGTCATAACTTTGGGCATAAGGCTGCTCAATGTATTTCTTACAAAACCAACATGAATAGAGAACCACGGAATCAAAGGAGTGTAATAAGAATCAAGAAAAGCTCCTATAATAAATTTTCTCCTCTTAACAATGAAGTAGAGTGTTCAATTTGTAACAAGTTTGGTCCTGAAGAACTTGAATGCAGGAGAAAATTTTGGCCATCACTCCCAAATGAGCAAACATCATTAAATCCCAAGATATGGAGAAAGAAGGAATCTCAATTAGATAGATGTGGCATAGTTCTGTATGCAGAAGGACAAGAAAATCAGTGGTACATCGACACCGGATGCTCCAAATACATGGCAGGTGATAACGAGAAACTTCATTCATATAATTCTTTAGGAAATGAAAAGAATGTCTCATTTGGAAATGACACTCCAGCTTTCATTAAAGGTAAAGGTTCAGTCTTCTTGAAATAAAAGGTTAAAGCTAGAAATGTCATGTATGTAAATGGTTTAAAGCATAACCTGTTGAGTTTCAGTCAAATGTGTGATCACGGAAATGAACTTGTGTTTCAATCAAACAGATGTGTGGTTCACGAGCTTGATAGAGGAAAGACCATGATCAAAGGAACAAGAACTCCAAACAACTTATACATACTCAAAGGAGGAAAACAACAATGCTATCTAAGCAAAACCGATGAAAACTGGCTATGGCATAGAAGATTGGGACATCTAAGCTTTTCTCAAATAAGAAAAGAATGCAGGCTCAGGGCAGTTCGTGATCTTACAGATATCAACATCCCAGAAAATACCATATGAAAACCATGTCAAGTCAATAAAAAAACCATAGTTCACTTCAATGAAAAAGAAGGATCAACAAGTACGCCTCTTGAACTCATCCATACTGACTTATGTGGACCAACAAGGAAAAAGTCACCTCATGGAGAAGAATAATTTGCTTTATTCATTGATGATTTTTACAGGATGTGTTGGATAGGTCTACTAAAGCACAAATATGAAGCATTTGAAAAGTTTAAATCCTTCAAAGCTTTAGCTAAAAATGAAACAGATCGAAAAATAAAATTTCTCGGATCTAATTAAGGGGGAGAATTCATATTAGATGAATTCTTTGACTTATGTGAACAACATGGAATAAAGAAGAAATTCTCCATCACAATAACTCCTCTGCAAAATGGCATGGTGGAAAGAATGAACAGAACAATTCAACAAATGGCTGGAGCAATGCTTGATGAATCTGGAACTCCTACAACCTTTTGGGGTGAAGCTGCATTTACTATCATGACTATTATCAACAAAGAAAATTTTCTGATAAATAGCAATAAAACTCCATATGAACCTTGGTATGGTAAGCCTCTTACTGTAAAACACTTTAAAGTGTTTGGAAGAAAATGTTTCATCAAAAGGACTAATGAAAAACTCGTTAAGTTCTAACCCAGAGAAGACGAAGGAATTCTTCTTGGTTATTCATCAAGAAGTAAAGGATACAAATGTTATAATAAAAGACTTTGGAAAATTGTTGAAAGCATTGATGTTGTAATTGATGAATCATGCAGAAATCCAGAACAAATGAAATCAATAGAGGAATATGACAGTGAGGAAGTTGGGGAATGATTTCCCATATCAAATCAAAGCGATATAGAAGAAGAAACCAATGAAGCACCAGAAGAAGATACAACAGATAGGGAAAAGGCTCCATCCAGGTATGTTCAGAAGAAACATCCAGAATCTCAAATTCTAGGACAAAAGGGGGATGGTGTACAGACAAGAAGAACTCTTACAGGGACCTCAAGCTATCTAGCATTACTATCCTCCACTGAACCTTAGAATGTAAATGAAGCCTGCAAATATGAATGTTGGGTCAAGGCCATGGATGGAGAACTTAACCAAATTGAAAAGAATGATACTTGGCAGCTAGTTCCTAGACCTCATGATAAAAATGTTACAGGAACAAAATGGATATTTAAGAACAAGATGAATGAAAATGGAGAAGTTAATAGAAACAAGGCCAAACTTGTTTGTAAAGGGTATGCTCAACAAGAAGGTATAGATTTTGAAGAAACTTTTGCACATGTTGCTAGAATTGAAGCCATAAGGATGTTACTTTCTCTTTCTAGTTTTCGAAAATTCAAAGTATATCAAATGGACGTAAAATCATCCTTCCTTAATGGAGATTTAGAAGAAGAAGTTTATATTGAACAACAAGAAGGATTCATTCTTAGAAATGATGTAAAACTCATATGCAAGCTTAAAAAGGCTCTTTATGGTTTGAAACAGGCTCCAAGGGATTGGTATTATTGCCTTGACAAATATCTACAACAACAAGGTTTCAAAAAAGGTTATGTAGATAGAAAATTATACACAAAGGTTGAAAATGATAAACTAATAATTATTGTTGTTTATGTTGATGATATCATCTTTGGTAGCAATGAAGAATCCATGAGTCAGAATTTTGCTTCAGCAATGTAGCAATAATTTGAAATGTCCTTACTTGGTGAACTTACTTATTTTCATGGTCTACAAGTACAGCAAACAAAAGATGGTATCTTTCTTTCACAAACCAAATATCTCAAGCAGATCTTGAAGAAGTACGGAATGGAAGATTCTAAAATAGTATGTAATCCAATGGTAATAGGATGCAATCTCAGTTCTAACGATGAATCACCAGCAGTAAACCAACCAACTTACAGTTCTATGATTGGAAGTTTGCTTTATCTAACATGTACCAGAGTTGATATCATGCTTGTAGTAGGAATTGTTCCAAGAAAATCCAAAGGAATCACATCTCCAGGCAGTCAAAAGAATTTTCAAATATCTTCAAGGAACTCAAGACTTTGGACAATGGTATCCTAAAGATACAGACCTTACTCTTCATGCATATACAGATGTAGATTGGGCAGGAAATGTTGATGATCGAAAGAGCACTAGTGGAGGTGCATTCTATATGGGTTCTCGGTTAGTGTCATGGTTCAACAAGAAACAAATTTCGATTGCCTTATCTACAACTAAAATAGAATATGTGGTTGTTACATCTTGTCGCACACAACTACTTTAGATGATGAAAACGTTGCAAGACATTCAGATCACATATACTCCAACCATCTCCATTCTATGTGATAATACAAATGCCATCAGTGTTTCAAAAAATGCTGTCATGCACTCCAAGACCAAGCACATACCCATTAAGTACCATTTTATATGAGAATAAGTGCTTGAACAAAAGGTCAAATTGGAGTATGTTCCCTCCAAAGAACATTTTTTTGATATATTCACTAAGCCGCTTCCCAGAGAAACATTTGAATATCTTAGACAAAAGTTGGGAGTAGTTGCTACATCATCCTACTGTTAAATCCAGTTTTCAGAGGAAGGTTATTATACACGGGTTTCATGAAGTATAGTCGCATATACACACAAGTTTTTTTGGCTAAAAGAGCGCATATATTTTTATGACAGAAGAACAGTGGGTAGCACAGGTTTAGGGGGAGAATTAGCCTTCACACACATTCAACATTGTCGGCATCATGGTGGCTAAGTCCAGCTATGGCTTCAGATACTTATATCATTTGTTGCATAAGTCATGTAAAGATCTAGGGTGTGATATGACTTCTTCTCTCATGATCTATATTTGAATGAGTCCTATTGGACATATGATGTAACTTTTATCCCCACTTTTCATGGGATGGATGAGGTAATAATTGCTATATTTCTATCATATATAAACAATTGGTACATCCCCACTCAGTTCGGTGGATGAGTCAAATATGGTATATCTCCACTTGGTTTTGTGATTGATGTATGTCTGAGTCACTGGTCATAGGGAGGTCATACTCACTTAGTTGAGTTATAGAGTCATGTTATTATTTTGAAACATATCTCTGGAGACTCCGCATGTACTTAGAGGGACCATGGACAACATAATTTATATCAAAGGGGGAGAATAATTTGGTCCGCCCTTTGACCTTGATGTCAAAGGGGGAGAGTATTTTAGTGTTGCTCGTTATCTCTAACAGTTTCTACAACTTGTAGTAATCAACACCAGCATGGTTGCCCTCAAGTCCAAAAGGGGATATTGTTGCCATTATTATACAAGTGTTGTCCTTGATGGCAACTCACTCATAGGTCAGTTCAGTTTTGATGAAAGGCAACCCACAGTGTAACAGATCCATTTATATGTAACAGGGTATTGGTACAAAAGAACAGGAATATGGAACTAAAGTCTACTAATTAGAATGAAGAAGTTGAAGGTAAAGGACGGTAAAAAATAGTTTGAGATGCATACGCAGACCCACTTAGTCAAAACAACATATATACACAGGTCCACAGAAAATAAGTGCGTATACATATACACACACTCCTACAAGAAGAAAAGTGTGTGCAAGTTGGAAATAAAGGAATTTCAAGAGTAGAGAATACTAGGGGTCAATACCATGGTATTAGCAGACAATATTGAGTGGAGTAATGACTATTTGATCGCGCCTAAGAATACCACGAGTCCTAACTAGTTTTGGTCCGTGGTATTGAGAAAGGCCTAAAACTATATAAGGAGAAGAAGATCATAAGGCCAAAGTGTTCAAGTGAAAAGGGTTTCTAAGGAATACTTCTATATAAAGTATATTTTATGTTGTAGGGGCTATGTTGGTGATTTGATCTGAAATATTTTGTACACCTTGAATTCAATGTTGGATCAGGATCATGAGACCTGAAATGACTTACATTAAATGATCTGATATTGGTTGGGATAGATCTAATTGTGTACACCTATTTTATTCTTTGAATGTCATGATCTTGTTTGTCTGAAGTTTGGAATAGTAGCAAAGTTATGAGTTAATATTTCAAATCTGTACGCTAGTTCGCTTTGGTGAAGTTGCGTATACATGCCGGTTTGACTCTTCCAAGTAGTGTATGCAAAAGAAAAGTATGTTGTTCAAAGATGATTGATCTATTTGATTAGTATTGTTGTTTTACTGTTGTTTGTCAATGAAGTCTTCTTAAATATGAATGTAAAACTGAATGCATAAGGAGTTTGATATCAAATTGATTGATTGTATAGGTGAGAAGGGTGATCTTTGCTACTGCCTGTGTAAGGCTTTATAAATTGACAGTAGATGTTCAGTATATTGTTGGTTGGTACACACTTGATTTAGAAGTTTTATGTTTCATTAGTTTTGAAGGTATATGCATGTTTGATTAAAGGAAGTAGCATATACATGCAAGTTGGGTTCAATAAAGTAGCGTATATCTTCTGATGCATGCTTTTTGAGGCTGCAGCTAGTTCTGAATGATGATGCAGGTTTCTGGGTTCAGCACAGTGTTTCAGTGATAGTGAATTCATTGTTCAGATTAACTAACTGTTGGTTCATGCAGTATGAGTTTCGAAGTTTCTGATGGGACTAGTATGAAAATTTGATGAAACAAGGCCTTCATGTGTACTGTTGTGCACCAAGAGCATCCAGTCTGAAATTTATGAAACGTGGTCCCTGGAGGAAGAGAGAAGGTCATAGCCTTCTATGGGCCGACACCTACGTACTAGTAAATGCATTGGCTAGTACAAGAGCTAGGGGGTTGTAGCTCCCTTCCAGTAGAAGCTGGAAAATGAGAGAAGGTTGTAGCCTTCTGCAGGTGGGTGCTTGCATACTGGTATGAGTCTGCACCAATACAAGATTGTAAACATATTTTCTTATTATTAAAAGAAGACAAAGACGACAACAACAGGTGGTTTTCACCCACATTGGGTTTCCACCTTAAATCTTGGTGTTCATGTGTATTGCCTATGTGTGATGGTTTATTCTGTTTTTACTGCACTGTTTAATAAGTTACTGATGCACTGGTTATAGATCAACACATGATAAATTAACTAAATCACAAGTTCTCTGGGTATACGTTCATTTCACTAATCACAATAATGTGTACACACTAGTTCACTTCAAAGAAGTAGCGTATATAAATATGTTTGGGAAATGAAAAATTATTGATTTGATATATTATTGATTCCCCCCCCCCCCCCCCCCTCTCAGTGTTATTTCCAACATAGTGTGATTAAGGAAATAAACATGTTAAGAATTTAATTGGGAGCTACCAATAGAGGAACATAGATCTTAGTAAAATAACTTCAAGAAAAGGAAACTCATTGTGAAAAAATAGAATATGAAGTTGTGACTCTAAGGGAAGATTATAAGAAAAATTAACAAATGGGTAAACACATCTGAATCACTAAAGAATATTATCAATGAACAATGTTCTCCTCTGATCAAGAGAGGAATTGGATACAACCACATGAATTTAGATTCACAATATAATGAAAAGTACTGTCAACATGAATCTTTTCAAAAGAAAATTGAATCAAGTCACACATTTGAAAGAAAATCTCCCAATTCAAAGTCAAGATCAATCCCTAGGCATGAAATATGGTTTCATGGATATTATTTCTCTTGTAACTCATTTGGGCATAATGTCACTAATTACAGGTCAAGCATATGGACTGGAAATATGAGATGGAATAAGTTCCAAAAGTTCGAGCACGTGATTAGAAATTGCAAGCAGATTTGGAGGAAGAAGGAACAACAATCAGAGACATAGAGACGAATATCTATACTACAATCCATTACTCTTAAAGTATACTTCTAACAATCACTGCAGAAGTAAATGTGAGGTACATAACCTGATGAAGAGTATGTGATGATTATCAGGTCCACAAGATCAACGATGTATGATCTCACGGGGAGCTATGCATGTGTATCTAGATTCCCTATGATGTTTTGATATTTCAGTGATATTTAGATTACTGATATTTTATTTGATGAAGTAAAAATGAATAGGAATAGACATGGAAAGTTTAGGGGAAATTTTATCTATGAAAAATCATCATTTTGTATTTTGTACGTGGATCTTATAAAAAGTAGTTGGGTATATACATGGTTTTTGATCTAGGCAGTCACATATAGTTCTTAGTGGTGAATAAGTAGTTGCACACATTTAGGGGGAGATTCTCATATGTTTTTTATCAGTTGGTTATTGGCATTCTCGCACATACATTGATTTATTTCAAACATTTAATAATTCCCATATTGTGCTTAGGAATGATGTTGTTTCATGATGAGTTTATGAGTAGTTGCAAAATCCTATATTGTTGTTGTTGAAGTGGTTCTTTGATGGATTTGTTGATTGATAAGATGGATATGATTAGATTTGACAGTGAATAGTTGGAATAGGTTTAGGGGAGCATTTACTATGCTTCTAATAGTGCATTGTTGGAATTATAGTTACTTAATCATTTCTTGTTGTATGATGATGTTTATGATGAGTACATATCATTCTTGATGTATAGTTATTGTTGATGTTATTGCTGACGATACATATGTTGTTGTCATTTTGCCATTATTGTAGGTGAATTTATGGATGATACCTATATGTTGCTTGAGCTACATTTGGAAAATTTGTTGTTGTCAAACATTGATAAAGAAGACATATATGTTTTCATTGAAGATGTTGGTTGATCAGTTCTATTCTATGTCTTGTGATGTTGAAGGAAATTTTGTTTCTCACATGTGTTGTATATGTTGCTTATGGTGTTGTGGTACAAGAGATTGATATGTCTTTGTTACTTGAGGGTTGTATCTCTTCCTAAAAATAGAAAGAGCGTGTTGACCTTGATTATATGAGGTCAAGAGGATGATAAATATTTATTGCACTATCTTATGCTTATGTTATATTTTCTTGGTGATGCTTGGAAGCATTGCACATTTGGTCACATGTTGATGACAATGGACAGATCAATACTACACTATATTATCTTACATGTTTATGATGAGGATGTTAATGTTGTTTTCTTTGTTGTTGCTATCAGATGTTTATGCTGCAAATTCTTATATGGTGAATGATGGTTGTTGATGACTATTTCCACCTCATGGTGGAGGTTCATGTCTTTGGTTGAAAATGTCATATATGTCTCTTGATGTAAAGGTCATTGAAAGAGTCATGATGTAAATAATTGTAAAATTCATTCATGTATGGTATATTGGGGTCAAGTCCTGATATGTATGTAATCCCATTATTTTGGGACATTGATGTAAAATTTGGGTCCAATATGTAAACCCAATATGTTTGGTGTTTGATGTAATCACAAGTCATTGGTGATTGGAAAGGCCATTTTTTGGTTGAGTCATAAAGTATTGTAATCTATTGAATATATTCAAGAGGTTCAACATATGCTTAGGCGGAGCATGGTCAGTATGCATATTTCATGATTCAAATTCAACAAATCAGATTTACAATGATGAGAACTACGCGAGAAGCACTTCATTAAGCATGTATTAGACCTTTTCCCTTGATGTCAAAGGGGGAGAGAAGCTTGGTGTTTGGAGAAGAATTCTCAGAGAGATGCTTGGTGTGTTTGAGAGAAGACTTAATGTTTATCGGTGTATTTGTAGGTGATGTCCAAACACTAAATTAGTTTCCATCAAGTACAAAGGGGGCGATTGTTGGCATTATGGTTAATGTGTTGTCCTTGATAGAAACCTTATTGATAAATATGTACTTGAGGTCAACATTAGTGACTGTGGAGCTAATTAGAGTTGTACATATGCTATAGATGATATGGACATAGAAATGGCAGATGGATGACAATTTAGTGAAGTTCGAGAAAGAATACGAGGTTCCTATGAAGGAGGGTCATGTACATACACAGGTCTTATGAGTAAAAGTCGCGTACAAAATTAGAACCATGGACTTCTCGATACCAGGGGTCATTACCATGGTATTGGCCCATAGTAATGGTTGCAGCAATGGTTATTTGATCTTGTCAAAAAATACTAATGACATTACCAAGGGATTTACTTAAGGTATTGACTAAGGCTAAAATCTATATAAGGAGATGGAGATCAAGGTATTAAGTGTGCAAGTAATGAGTTATTCATGTGTGATATAATCTGAAATAAGTACGCACCAGGGAGCAAGGAGAAGACTCATATTTGAAAGATCTAAATTATGTTGACATATATGCTTGATTGATTTAGTTATTGAAAATGACTAAGTAACAACAATGATAGATATATGGTTATAATGATGCCATGATATAAATAAATTATTCAAAAGTCTATAGTTTTAACATTGAATGTTATGGAGAGTGAATTTATGTTTGTAGCGAAAGTTTTCATATATGTACACAGGTTTCTCTTTGGATAATCATGTACATATGATGATATGTGTCATGGATGTCGTGTATATGTTCTATGGGTTTTCAGTGTGGCTTGATTATGACATTTGATGAGTTTTGCTTGTTTGTTAATGTATGTCACTGATGTATTTATCTCGATGATATGTGTCTAATAGTGTTGACTGGGTTAAATGTGGAATGGAATATTGATTAGTAATGATGCTACAATATGGTGATCTATGATTGGTTCAATGATCTATGTATGGTTTAGTGGTTGATTCAATGTTGCAGTGATTCATGATGTAGTAGTCAGTGATTTGAGATATGTACGCAGGTGTAATACATAAGAAGCGCGTACAGACACGAGTCTTCTTTAGAACAATAACGTATACATTCTAAAGTATATCAAAACAAGGTTTGAAGTAACAACACTTTGTTTCTATGATGGTTAAACAATGTATGGCTTATTTATGAGTGGTTTGCATATATGTTATGGATTGGTTTGATCTAGTTGCAATGGTTGATTGAGGTTCAACTCAGTGGTTAGTTTGCTAATGATACAATGGTTTAGTTGGTTCTATGATTAAAGTTCATATTTAGTATTTAGTTTGGTATTGAGCATAATTAATGGTGTGGGTCCAATATGAAAATATGATGAAAGGTGACCTACAAGTTTTGATGTTTTGATTTAGGTGGATCTAGTATGAAATATTATGAAACATGGTCCAAAAAGGGGTGTTGAGCGTTGGAGCCTTTAGTGAGAGAATCAGAGCTTCCTTCTAGTGGTATTTGGTAAATTTGTTCAGGGGTAGGTCCTCCCTTTTGGTAGGAACGGATAAGTGAGATTAGGGGGTTGGATCTCCCTTCTAGTGGGTGTTGGAGAATGGGTGGAGGTTGTATCCTCCTACAAGTGGGTGCTTGCATGCTAGTAAGAGTCTATGCCACTAAAAGATTTAATAAAGTTTTCTTAATAATAAAAAAAAAAGACAAAGACAACCACAATGATGATTTTCTACCACATTGGGTTTCAACCTAAAATCCTGGTGTTCATGAGTGTTGATATGTTTCTTGTGTGTTGATGATTTATCAGATCTTTACTACTCATGGTTTCTTCTTAATAAATGAATAATGAAATAAAGATGCACTAGATAATGATAAACAGTTGATGGAATATATGAAAAGTTATTTAACTAGATATATGTTGCTTTCATTCACTGAAGTCACGTACATATGCTAGTTGCATAAAAAACATTAGCGTACAAAATTCATAATGTTAAATGAAAAGTTAAAATCAGATTAAAAATTCTGATCAACC
>APFE031021652.1:16058-56834 GCA_000404065.3 Pinus taeda
CTTTGTCACATCATGACACACCACACTAAAGTGATTTAGATTTATTTATATATATTCAATGCACCAATCAGAGCTGATGATCACTACAACTAACTTGTACTATTTTTGTTCTTTTCTTATTGGTTATCTTATTCGAATGACTTGAATATGCCTTGGCCTTTTGGCTCTGAAGGGCTTCAATGAATAACACATACGAAGATGCAATATGACCATGATATGAAACCATCAAAACCATTGAAGGATAGTGAAATTCCTTAGTCATTATAGCTCATAACCATATGACCTCGAGTTATTACCATGGACCTAAAAATATGAATAAGGGCCCACATATGCAGGTCCATTCCTAAAATGTGGAACACCAAATAAGTCAAATGAGTTACTTAACTCCTCCCCATTTTTTTTTAGTATTATTATTTTATTATGGAACCATCTCCACTTGTAAAACCTCAACCTCTACACTCAAATCTGGAATCCAAGTGTTCCTAATTTTTACTAAAGGTTAAATCCTCAATATCCTCAAATTTCTGGATACCCCAAACATTTCTTTGTTTTGGGTCCACTCTTCAGTTATCAATCTGTTTTCAAAATAATAGTGATACAAGAAAACATTACAAATACAACCCCTAACATGAATCTCGAGAACATGCCATGCCATCTACCAGATCATCTGTTGATATCATCCTACCACATGGTGTCATATGAATAGTGCAACATGTCACCCAAAAAATAGGTCCTTTAGCCACCCAATCAGGCCAAAAACACTTTCCACGTGTCATGTGTACATACCTACCACACCATGGCCACTTGTCTTCAACATGTTACCTTATCTTTAGATCACGTTGTTTCTCTACCTTGTCACCACCATCTATCTTCCACATTTCATCACCATGCCACATGTCCATGCCCCATCATGTAATGCCACCATTGTGTTTACCTGTACTACCAACTGGCTGCCACATCAATTATTTCTACCAATCCAAATTTTCCACTTGGTCACTATTTCCATTTCATTAAGTATGAAGGAAATCCCGAGGTATAATATTTTTTAGCAACTTCCTCTGTTAAAAACATATCAAGATCTCAATCACTTCTTAAAGAGGTTTCATTTTGAAACCCTATATAACCAAATACCTAGATATCTCTTCACCTTTGCACATAACTACTTTCTAGTGGAACCTTGACCTAAATTAAATCTAGATCCAATCCTTTCTTCACATAATGAATCTAGAATTATTCTCTTTTAGTTGCACACCAATCTTACTTGCACCCCATATCTCCTCATCTCCCAGATGAATCTAGATAACTGGATGTTTGTTCCATAGATGTTAATATAGATGCACTCAAGTCTTATATTTCTCCTATATTCATGATATGCCCAGATGAATTCAAATAAAAAAACTGCTCACCCTGCCTTAACTTCAAAAGGTATTTTCTCCTTAATCCTTGAGATATTTTCTAAGTGTCATATACCATTGGAAACGTCTCTAAGAGGAATATCTAAATATACACTTTGAAAGAGCATTTGAGATTATACACTACAAAATAAATTCCTTAAAAAAATACACTATTGAATCATACATCAATCACTAAAAGACTCTGCAAAAAACAAAAACACATCAACAATGATTAGTTGACACCACTGACGATCAATTGTCATTTTACTTAACAATATCCAATCAAGATCCCCCTAAAATTAACACTACTTCACATCAATGAAAACACTCCAACAAGATCCTCCTGAACATGATACTCCTTGATATTAATGACTACTCCTTTGATATCAATGAAAACACTTTGTTCAACAATCGGTTACTCATTCTCCAATGTTTATCTATATGATGTTCTTTAATTTTTGCTAATTTTCCCCTTTTGAAATTAGTGTAAAAGGGCTCAAATACTCCCCCTAAGAGAATATAACATGTTGTTGATGACCCTGCCTTCAATTGAGAAATAACTACCACCTTCATTCTTTGCTCACTTCTAAACCATTTTTTTATTGTTCATGTGACTATTCACACTCCCCATATCTACTTACCATCACATCCATTTCTTTAATATCAAATGCTCCATTGACTCCAATGTTTGAGCTCCTCTCGCCCTAGAGGTTTCACTATCCTTAGCTTCTCTCATGATTTTGTTAAAATGTTGCTTGGTATGCATGAGGTTGTTACTACTGAGATAAGAGATACCAATTGATATCAACTACATGCAAAGCTATACATTTTCTCCCTTGATCACTTTATACTTTCATTTCCTTCTTTTACTTTGCAATCAATTCTTCCTAACATCAATGGATAATGCATGCTATTTTTGTTTATGCAACACCCCCTGAGCTTATGTATTATCCATATTTCTTTGATTTTATTACCTTAACATTGCCTAATATCTACCTTCCCCACTTCTATTTTAGAGTTATTCCTATAGAGCTGTATTTACTTTTTAATTGGAATCCCCCCCAAGAACATGTTCCTTACATGTGAATATCCCATTGTGTATAACTACTCTTCTTGTGAAAACTATTTTCCATGTTCATCTTCTTCTTGCATTTTACAACTCCTATTGATCTACTACTCTTTATGATATATGGACATATTACCTAATGTTGCATGAAATTTTAATCAAATACATGTGTCCCAATATATACTTCCTTGAACTACTCAATTTCTTCTTTGAATGGTTGTTGGCTCAATGTTGTTCAATTTCTCTTATGATTGTGTACTTTCTTCTGACTGTGAACCTACTTCTAATGGTGGAGCTACTCCCCCTGTGCTTAAACTCTTCACCTGTACATCCATTTCATTATACTGTTGCCAACATAATCTCCTTGTGAGTAGGTTGGGAAACATTAAGTATTTTATATCTGACATATTACTTCCGAAGGACCTGTATGAAACCATAACAAATACAAGTGCACAAGTCTACTGATCATCTACTCTACTACTCTTACTGATAACTATTTTCCCTATATTTGTTATTTATTCAAGTTCCATTTTTGTCACACATACTTGAAGAATCCTTCACTAACAAAATGGATATGAGATCAAATCTAACCTTAGTTCTTTTGTTTCCTCCTTGATACCTTAGATTTCATTTTCTTTGTTTCTTCAATTGCATGTTTCATATCATGCACACCCAAAGCATCCGTAATATTCTCCTCATTACACTTATCAAGATTGATCTCATTTTGGTGGGCACTACACTCTTTCATATGCATTCAAAACATGTTGTTATTATGAACAAACATGGGACAATTAAGTCATGGCTACAACTTTCATAATTGTACATTTTAGCTCTAATAAAATAATCTTTGAACATATAAACTCTTTCCTCATGATATTGACTGGGAAAAACCTCAAATATTTGAGTCATGGTTTCTACCATAGAGTACATAACCAATCAACAACTCAAACCAATTTCTTGAGCACTCAAGGCAAGTACACAATGTTCATTTTTCTTCTCAACTAGTTTTGTTCTCCACACCCTAGTGTGATTTTATGCTTGCCAGATAGAACTGTTTTCTTCTGTGGCTTGCTTATGTAACCTCTTCATGTTTCGGTCTTGATAAACGTGTCCAATATTGTGGCATTTAAATCATTATATATTGTATCTGAATGAAGAAGAAATTAAGGAATACTTACGATATTGAAGCCATTTTGATCTTGTATGCCTACAAACTTGCTTCTAGAGATATGATAATTCTTGTCATTATCATTAAAATCCCTAGCCTTAGGTCCAAAATGTTTACATGAAAGGAAACAACCAAGAAATATACTTTGATACTTGGATGAGAAGGGTTCCCTTGATGAAGTTGATATTCTAAATATATTTTTCCTTTTCTCATCCTTGTCCCTTATTATATCATTATCTTCTTTCTGATCAACATAACTTCTTGCAGTAGAAACACTTACAACCTTCTTATTGCTTTCACTATGATTTGGATTTTGAAGAATACTAACTTTGTTTTCAGAAGTTTCTTCAAATTTAACCTTTCGAGACTTGGAGCTTGAGTCTTCTTTACCTATATAATCAAGACCTATTTTTTCACATGGTGATTTCTGACATCCAAGAATGTTATCCAATAATTGCGAGTTCTTTAGGTTCTTGTTGAGCTTGTCAACTTAAACCCTTACTGAAACAACCTCTACTTCAATATTCTCACACTCTTTCTCTCTTTTTCATCTGGATCTTCATTACTTATTCCATTCTTTTTGCTTCCTTGAATAAGGATTTCAAGGAGATCATTTCTTCTTCAAGTTTACAATTCTTGTTTTCAGAGCCTTGCATCTTTTCTTTCAATTAATTCATCAAATAATACCCATTCCTTTTAGATTCTTCTTGTTGGTTTTTTATAGAAGCAATATAATCCCTGGTTTTCAAAATTTCTTGTTTTTATTTTCTCTCATTCATCATCTGTATGTTGAATCTTTCTAGATCATTATTCAGAGAGATATTCTCAACTTATAGAGTTTCAAAATGATCTTGTTTTAACATCATCTTGAGGCTACCACACTTCTTTCATTTTTATTACTTATTCTAGATGGGTTTTTGGGATTGCTTTCTCTTGATCATGTTTTTCATATTTATTCAATACTTGCTTCTACTCTTTATTCAAAAAAAATCGTTATTTATTCTAGAGTGGAAGTAAGCTTATTTTGAATAGAATTTTGCGACATTATCTTTCTCAACACCATATGTTCATCTTTAATATTTTCATGGGGAATTCACTGGGGGAGCAATAAGATACAATGTGCATTCATATTGGGGGATATATATTGGGGAAAAATTACATAATATATCGAGCATATAATAGGGGGTAAATGGTTTTTATATTAGTAGGTATAAAAAAGGGAGCTCAAAGTTAATGAAAAAATATAAAGGGGTATAAAAAATGTTAATGAAAAAATGGATTCCTACAATATATAGTGAAATTAGGTTTTTTTAAAACTCGGAAGGTGTATTAGGTTTATATTGGTAGGATGTTATCTAATGTGATTTTTATAGGTATTTTCCAATATTTTCTCAAACTAAAGGTATTGTTTAGCATGCCACGAATGCACAAGATATGTCAAAGGTTCATTGAGTGAAGCCCCCATCAATATTTTCTTATTTACCCATCAAAGCATCTCCAAAATTTCTTCAGTATTCTAATTGAATCTTCAAACTAGTGGTTGATTCCTCTTTATACTTTTCTTATATCTTATCAAATTTTCCTTTAGATTTTTCTTTTGAGAAGCTAACCTCGATTAGATGGGTAAAAACATATTTATTGTTTGTAATAGGACATGGACAAATAGAAGTATAGTGACTTTCATTACCATAATTGAAAGAATAAACATGATTCCTCTTTTTGTCTGTTTTCAACATTCAAGACCATGGAGAAGATATTTGTTACGCAACTAGCTCACAAAATAGAAGAAGAGATAGATCAAGGACTTCAAAATAATCATCTTTGAGGGGGAAACCTCCTTTACATTACACAAATGAACAATTCTTGGATGATACAAATGACAAGACCTCCTTTTTATACATAGAATTCTAAGGGGTCACAATATAATCAGAGCCTACATAACAATAATATTGTAAGGGCACAATAATAACAATAATGGGCTTTTATGGGGCACAATAATAACAATATGGGGACTATATGGGCACAAAAATACAACAAGGGGGTTGCAATAATAATAATAAGGGGCTACACTACTAGTATAGGGACCTAACAATATCTTCTTTGGGATTTGATATATTTATCCCATAATCACAACCCTTCTTCTTCTTAGACAACTTATTCTTTCTCGTCCCTGTATTGGCCATATTCCCTTTGATATATCTTCCAGAAACTATTTTTTCTTGAAGGAACATGCTCTGATACCAATTGTTGGACTAAGGAATACAATGAGATGGTGGCTTAATCGTTGTAATGGAAAATTTAACATTTCAAAATCATTTCATCAAAATTGAATATATAGTAGTGCATCAGTAAATAATGCATATCATAACAATGAATGAAATTATTCATAAAGTAAAAACCATCATATCAACACATGAAGACTCAACCTTCTATGTGGAAACCGTTGTGGGAGAAAACCAACAGTTTTGAAATTTTTCTTTTTTATTACAATAATTCACTCGCACCAACCAAATTTATACAATAACCTTATTATGGAATCCAATTGAGAATCATCCTGTTGACTTGTATTGTTTTCAATTTTTTTCTTGTTGGTTATCTAGTCCAGATGACCCATATATGTCTTGTCCTTTTGGCTCTAAGGGGCTTCAAAAACTAACACATATGACTATGTAATATGACCATGATCTTAAAAGTATGACTTTACATCATCAGAGGATAGTAGAATGCCTTATTTGTTAGTGTTCATAACCATATGACTTCGAACTATGACCGTGGACCCAAAAAATTGGATTAGCGCCCACATATCTAGGTCCATTCTTGAAATCTGGATCATTGGATAATTTGGATGAGTTCGATAGAACCTCCTCCTTTTTGTTTGATTTGTATATTTTTTCTATTATATTATGGTACCCTTTCCACTTGTAGAAGCTTGACCTCTCTGCTCAAATTTAGAAACTGGGTGTTTCTACTTTTTTCTAGAGGCTAAATATTTTGGATCCTCAGATGTGCCCAAATGTCTAGATATATTAGACCTTGTCCTATTTTGGGCCCACTATCCAGTCATCAATCCTTTTGAAATACTATTAATAGAAGCAAATATTACAAACACAACTCTTGACGTGAATACTAAGAACATGTTATGTCATCTTCCATGTCATCTGCTGATGTTATATGGCCACATGGAATCTTGTGAATGGTGCCACGTGTCACCCAAAAAATTGGTCTTTGTTCTACCTAATTGGGCCAAAATAACTTGCCACATCATATGTAATAACCCACCTTGTCATCAAATTAGTGATGTCATGGCCACTTGTCTTCCACATGCTACTTTATCATTGGACCACATTTTTTTTCTGCCTCATCATCACCAATTGTCTCCCACATTCATCACCATGCCACGTGTCTATAAATCATCATGCCACATCACCATCATGCTGACCTGTATTTGCAATTGGTTTCTAGATCAACCGTTTATATTAATTTGATTTTGCCACCTGTCATTTTTGCCACTTCATCAAGTACATGGGAAATCTTGGGGTTCTTTTTTTCTAGCAATTTCCTTTATTGAAAACATATCTAAATCAAGTTCACTTCTCAAATAGGTTTCCCTATGCAACCCCAGATATCCTGATACTCAAATATATTTTCACCTTGGAATGGAACTACTTACCAATGGAACCTTGACCTAAATTGAATATGGATCTAGTCCTTTATGTTATTTTTCATAGGGCCACGTTGTTATTTTCTTTGATAATTGCATTTCTTCATTAATACATTAAGTTCACCCCATATCATCATTACATTATTCAGATCTACACCATTATTCACCAACATATGCAATTATATAGAAAGAACAACATCATCATAATCAATGTAGCGGAACATAAAGGAACAATAGAAGAAAAACATGCACCCATAGAAATACCAGGATTGGTCTAAGACCAAGGAAAATCCCACTATGGGGAAAACCCTTGAAAGTATTCTTCTTCTTAGATCGCCATTAAATGATTCAGAAAAAGAGAGTACAATGATCCATAACTTTACCTATGAAAAAACACAACTATGATATCCATGAAACATATCTAATCATGCTTATAATCACAACCTTGATTTTCAAGGATTGTAGTGTGTTGTCATTGACTGTAGTCAATTGCTGGATACTGCTGTCAATGTGCTAAACACTGCTTTCACTGAGCGAATATTCATAATACTTAAATCTAATCTTTAAGTCCTGTACATAGGGAGGAGGAGCTGTATGAGCATCTATAGCAGTCTTGGATGCTCTCTGTAGAACTGGAAGGTTATGTCTGAAAAAGATCTAGACACTCCTAGGTGAACATGATGAGGGTGTCTAGGGTAAAACATACCCATATTTGCCTCAAACCCTAGATTCTCTCATAAGTATTTTGTGCGAGCATCTATGGTAGCTCAAACGCTCTCAGGACCATACTATGTGTGCGTCCGGGGACCAATACAACCAAAACTATCTCTGAAACCATCAATGCTCCAATAGGCTTTTGTGACAACGTCTACAACTTCCTGGATGTTGTCAAGTTCAACAACATATTTGAACTTCAAATCGAAGTATCCAAGGATTTGCATTTTCATTATTAAATTTCTTTTTCCAATAGCTTTGCACAATATAATTTCTTTTCCGAATTCCAGAAATCGATTCTTCGTCCCATGATGCATTATTTCAAGCTTCATAAGCTATATCCCTCTGGTTTAGATCATAAGAGGCTCATCATCTGTCAAGGGTATACCATTAGGATATAAAACCAAAACCATAATCAAAATCAAAGCCATACCTTGGCCCTCATCATCCTGACTGTTCTTCAACTTAATTGTCTTAAATTGATTACATAAATTATCGATCGGAGTTGGTAAACTTGTGAAGTGCAAGTGCACAATATATGATAGAAGCCTTTTTATTAAGTTGGATTTATTAATTGATTGAGTTATTGGAAATGTGTCTTTAAGTTTTGTATTCCTATTTCAAAATCAAATTAACATCGCTATCTAGTGAAAATAAAATGATTGTGAATTTAAAGAAATATTTCTTACTTGAAAAATGAAACCATAAAGAACTCACACTTGAAAAAATAAACTCACACTTGTAAAAATAAACTCACACTTACAAAATGAAAACTATATTAACTCACACTTGTAGAATGAAAACTATATTAACTCACACTTGCTTCAAGATTGAAAGTTCAAGAAAGTAAATACAATCAAACCACTCTTCTTCTGAAATTAAACTAAGAATACTATTGAATAAAAATTCTTTGAACATAAAGCTGAAAGAAATCTATATACCCAAATCTATAGAGAGAAACATCTGATGCTATGAAATTGAAATGCTTTTTAATGAAATTGCAAAGAAATCACAAGGAAATCATTGGTTATTTGATGATTCAAATTAGTTGTAGAAACTATAAAAGAGAGTTGTAAAGCTACCATAAGAAGATCAAAATTAAAAATGCTAGGATTAATAGTCTTCTTCGACGATTACATATGTCAAAATGCTATAACAAATAATAAAAAAGGAAAATATACAAGTTGAAAAAAAACTCACTGTTTGTAGGGGCTCTCCACAAGCAGGCGGTCTCAAGCTCCAATGAACAGTTAACTGCGCATCATGTCTTCAAAGGCGCTTCCATTTATTTAAAAATACAGAGTTTCAAAATGATTACAGTCACAACATATTCATTCGTTGTCATCGTTTCTTTTTTCCTGCCTTATGGTATTTATAAAATACATTCAATAAATGTTTGAGGCTTTCAAGCCTACTTTCGGCTAGTATTCAAACTATCAAATTGGGATTCCTAATTTTAGCTTCTAACAAATATAAATTCTCTCATGATTTTCTATTCGGCAAAGCAAATCGTGAGTAATTTTCATCTTGGACTCTCACTCGCTTGATCCAGCTACATGTTGACTTTTTCCTTTGACCACACAATTTGAGATTTATTCTAATGATTTGGTCTAGATATATAGGAGGATAACGTTGAGGGGATCAAGCTCTTTCTTCCCATATCTTTCTTTCCTTGAATGGCACCTTATACCCTGTTCAACAATGGAGTTGGCTGTAGAAACAGATGTTAGCTGCATAATTGCACAAATCTAGTAGCCAATGCAAAATTTAACTTAATAATAAGGAACATTTTTGAAATATGAAAAATAGGATAATTTGTACCTTACCTATGTCAAAAACCTGCAATTTGATTCCTATCAAGTCAAAAATAATGGTCAAGGAGAAGGAAAATGAGTAAAGAAGAGTGTCAAGATGAAGCATTCATGAGGCTCTACATTCCCCCACACGAAGGTCATTCCATGTCCTCATGCAAAAATGCAAAAATTAGTTCCCTTGTCAACTACTGCATCTCCTTTGAAAATCAAGCTAGCACATCTAAATTTGTCTTTTTCACCATTTTCCTTGCCACTTCCATCCTTGGCTTCTTCATCATAATTTTTTATTTCAGATTTATCACTTTTCTTTTAAGGACCTTATTCTTTTGTTTTAGCTTCTTATTTGTGTTATACCACAGGCTCAATTGTAAGAGAATATTTTCGTTTTGAGTTCTTTGGATTTCATTATGCATCTTCAAGGCTTCATGTTCCTTTTGTATGTTTCTATTTAGCATCTCAAGCTCAAAGATTTCTTGTTTTAAAATACTTATGACTGAAGGTTCTTGTGGGCTACTAGACTAATCTTGTTTTTCATGCACTGTTGAATCATATGTCTTTTCTACAACTTTCTTTTCTATAAATTCGATATAATCGTATATATCTTGTTGTACTGGATCTATCTTTGGTGTTCCTCGGCCCGGGCTTTGAATGGGTGAAATGATAGTAGGTGAGGGAGTCCTTTGCTTCTCTGTTTTCTATAAATTAGCATATTCCATGACTTTTAGATATGATTCCTTCAGTTCTTGATTAAGCCTGACACGTCTTCTCACATTTGATGGAGGAGGGTTTTTAATTTGAATTCTTTTGTTTTCTATTTTAACCTCCCATATCTCCTTGGATGTGTTTTCTTCTTCTCTGCTATATTTGTTTCTTCAAACAATTTTCTTGTTTATGCTTCCTATTTTTTTTGCAATAGGAATTTCATCCTCTGATTGTTCCTAAGACTTTTGTTGAGGTAACTTTTGAATACGGCTTTCATATACTCTTTTTCTCCCTCTTTTTACTTTACTACTACTAGCTTGTTCTTTCTCTTCTTCCTTAAAATGGTTTCTAAGTAAGAAGTTTTCCCAATCATCTCCTAAACCCTTAAGGTGGAATTCAACAAGAATTTTAATGAGGCCATGATGATACATAGTGGTTTCTATAAATTGAATCCTTTTATGTACATTTCCTGACATTTTTATTAACTGAATCAACAAAAAGTATGGGAGATTTATCTCATTTCCTTCCAGAAAATGCATCATTAGGCGAATGTGATAAAAGAACATGCAGCCAAACCTTCCTTCACAAGAGAAATTTTTGAATAACCAGTGATATATTTCTCCATTTAATTATGTGCAGTGCTTGGGATTCCTTCTTGAAAATGGATGTGTCCATACCTAGATTCTTTAAGAAAATTTTCCATTCTTCACTTTCTATGCCTATATTTTTAAACCATCATTCTTCTCTTCTGGATAGGTTGGTAGCTTCAGCAATAAGGGACTCTATCACTACGAATTTAATATCTCCAATCTCAACTTCTACTCCATCAAAATCTCTGGCGAAGGATTTGGTCACCTCTTTGTTAAAACCATCAAATTTCTCCATGAAATGTAGCCACTGCACTTTCTACAACATCTCTTTCACTTGCGGGTAGCCTTCCATGAACTTTCTTCCATTCAATCCAGACCTCAAAATCACCCCCATGATCAGAAAGTTTTTCCTCTAACTTGCTTCTTGACAGAAAATGGATCAAGGTTTAAGAATGAGGGGTTTCAACAAGGGTATAAACGAAAATGAGGACGAGAGATGAATGAGTGAAGTGACCATTCTAGGGTATTTAATGAATGTGAGTTGGTGATTTCGGCGATCTCTTCAATCAATTCAAATTTGAGTTGGAAGTGTCGTGAAATGATTGGAGACAAATGGATGTGTTATGGTGATGTGACAAAAATATCTTTCAACCTTAGGCAATTATGGTTTTTAACCGGTGGTACAATCATCATAAAATTCATATACTTAATGCTTTTTTTATCCTTATTACCAAATTAAATGTTTGCATACCTTTGCATACCCTTACATTGATATTTTTTATCTTTGTTTTCTCCTTTCTTCATTGTCTTCAAGTGCTTTCAAGAATGATTTTGATCATGGCTTCAATTGCTCCAATTGGTGGTTCTTGTCAAACACCAGCTGCAAAATTCTATGAAAGCTGCATATTTCTTGCTATTATATAGTTATTTTACTTATGAAAAGAAAAGAGGGACAAAAAAGAAAATGGGAATAGGAAAGAAAATTTAGAATGCCAAAATTACTTGGTTTTCACCCTAATTTTTCTGTATAAATGTGCCAAGAGTGTTGGTTTTCATGTTTATACAAATTTTGTTATATATTTTTTATCATTTTTTTTTTATATATGTTTTTAGAAAATAAAAGGACTTATAAGTCAAGTTGGAGGAGAAGGAAAATCCTTCTTAAACAACTGGAAATCAATATTGTCTTGCAAATGTTTGATAAAATCCTCCTTTATTAATGGCTTATGATAGATTCTTAATCGATGACCATTCACAAGAAAAGTGGTTCTTTCTTCATCAATAGTTATCATCCTAACTGTACCATTATGAAAGTCTATTTCAATCTCATAGGTACCAAGCTAATGATTTTGAAATTTCCCTTGGAAATCTTTGAACTTTGAATTGAAAAGTAATGCCCAATGTCCTGGCTGGAACTTTATTTCTTTGATATATTTGTCATGCCATCTGGATCTTTGTTTTTGAACTAGATTGGTTCTTTGGATTACATATTGTCTTATTTCATCAAGTGCATTTAACTGCTCCATCCTTTGTCTTTATGCTTTTGAAAGATCAAGACCCAATTTAACTGTTTCCTTGAAAGTTTTGACCTAAAACTCAATAGGAAAAAGGACTTACTTCCCATAAGCAAGTTCATAGCGAGTATTCCATGTAGTGTTTCTCCATGTGGTATGGTATGCCCATAAAGCTTCTCGAAGCTTTTCTGCCTAGTCTCTTCTATGCAGTTGGACAAGTTTGGTGAGAATTGCTTCAATTACTTTATTGGTGGACTCTACTTGTCCATTTTCTTGCGGTTGGTATGAAGTGGACTTCCGATGTTTGATGTTTCACTCCTCCATTATCTTTTGTACCAACTTGGATGTGAATTGAGTACCTTGATCTATTACAATTTCCCTTGGGACACCAAAACGAGTAAAGATATCCTCGAAAAGAAATTAAACTACAACATTTTCAGTAGCAAAATGAAGTGGTTTATCTTCTACACATTTCGTAACATAATCAGTGCAAAAAAGAATGTCCCTTTTTGTCTCGATGGTGGATTGATTGGACCAACAAAATCCAGAGCCCATTTTTCAAAAGGCTCAATAAGTACCTAAGGTTGTAGAGGTGTTTCATTAGAGGGAATATGTTTCCTCGTCCTTTGACAACTATCATATCTCTTGACATACTCCTTGGCATCCTTAAAAGGTGAAGGCCAATAGTATCCTAAGAGAAGGAATTTGTAGGAATTTATTTTTTCAGCAAAGTGTCCTCCACATGGCTCGTTGTGACAAGATTTCAACATCTCTAGTACTTCATCTTCTCTAACACACCTTCAGATGATCAGATCTAGCCTTGTTTTATACAATTCTTCATTTATCCATGAATAAGATGCACTAATTTGAATTACCTTCCTTTTTTCTCAAGGAGATGAATATGATGGTAAATTCCCTGAAGAAAAATAATTAGAAATATCTGCAAACCAAGGGGATTTAGTCGATACCGCAAAAATATATTCATCAGTGAAAATGTATTCTACAGGTGAATCATTATTATCATTTTGATTTCTAGACAAAAAGTCAGCAATTGTATTTGGTTTCCCAGGTCGATCCAAAATAGTGATGTTAAACTCTTGCAACAACAACAACCATCTTGTAATTCTGCTATTAGTGATAGGTTTATTCATTAGGAACCTCATTGTATAATGATATGTATGTACAAAAGTTTCATAGCTAGTAATGTAATCTCTGAATTTATTGATAGCATGGATAACAACTAAAAACTCCTTTACTATTACAGTATAATTTAACTCTGCAGGAATCAAATTTTTACTGGTGTAATAAATGACATAAGGAGTTAAATATTTTTGTCCTAGTACAACTCCTAAAGTTGTGTCTGAAGCATCGGTTGAAATGTGAAAGGTAATTTCCAATGTGGTCCTCTAAGAATGGGTGCTTCAGAGATTTTCTCTTTTTATGTCTCAAAGGCCTTTTGGCAATCAGAATTCCAATTGAATTCACAATCTTTTGTGTGTAGTTTGAAAAGTGGAGATGTAATTTTTGTAAAGTTTTCTATGAATCTTCTATAATAACTAGTGAAACCAAGAAAACTTCTAGCATCTTGTTGATAGGTTGGAATTGATAATTTAGAGATAACTTATAGTTTAGATGTGCCCACTCTAATTCCATTTCCTGAAATATAGTGTCCTAAAACAATTCCCTCAGTAAACATCATAAAACATATTTCATGGATTAATGAGAGATTTGCCTCTTTACATCTAATGAGAACTTCCAAAATTTTAAGACCTTCTTCAAAGAATTTCCATAAACTGTAAAAGCGTCCATATACACTTCCACACAATCATGAATTAGATCAGAAAAAATGCCTAATATTCTCTTTGGAATGTTGCGAGTGCATTACATAAACCAAAAGGAAGTACTCGGTAAGAATAAGTTCCTCATGGGCATGTAAAGGTAGTTTTATCTTGGTCTTCTGGGGCTACTTGGATTTGATTATACCCTCTAAAACCATCTATGAATGAAAAATATTTCTTTCCTTCCAATGTATCTAAAACTTGATCCATGAAAGGAAGTGGAAAGTGATATTTTAAAGTGGATTTATTCAATTCCATATAGTCAATACACACTCTCCATTTTCCATTCCTTTTAGGAACAATTACTAAGGGTGAAACACACTCACTGTCTCATATTGGATAGATGAAATTGACATTCAACAGTTTTTGTAGTTCCTCCTTAACAATTTCCCTTAGATTTGGATTCATTCTTCTTTGAGGTTGTCGAATTGGTTTGGTATTTTCTTCAATGTAGATATGATGTATACAAGTATTAGGATCAGTTCCCTTCACATCAGTATATTCCCATGCATAGGCAAAGGAATGTTCTTGAAACATATTTATTAATTCTTTCTTTTTAAATTCTCCCAAATTATGTTTGATATTCAAAGTTTTTCCTTGAAATATTTCAATTGTACAATTGCCATAATTTTCCATAGAATGCAAGGATAGTTGACGAGATGATAAATATTCAATATTTTGTTGTTCGTGAAAACCCTTACTCGATTCACAATATCATGAAGATTCATTATTTTCTATTAAATTAAAAATTGATCTTCCTCATCTATTTGTGAAGTAGCAAAGATTGGTCTTATATCAATGTCATCATCTATTCATTCTTCATTTTCAACCTCTATTGTTATTTTTGCAAGTGGATACAGTGTGAATTTCTTTGTTGAGCTCCCATAAAAAATAAACATATCACCAGATCTACGACTTATAAAAGCATCGACTGTAGCTAGCCATGGTCTTCCTAGAATCAATGGATGTCCTTCTAAGTTATTATTGGGAATTAAAATCACAAATTCGATAAGGTATTCCCAAGAATATAAGGATACATATATATCCGCTAATGCACCTTCAGGTTTGATTACAGATATATTTGCCAATTGTAAAAATGTAGGTGTGTATTAGAGATTAGAAATTTTTAATTGATGCATAGTTTGTTTACTCATGATGTTTATAGTTGCTCCTAGATCAATCACTGTTTTTGGGATCTCTACACCATTGATGTGTGTTTTCACAATGGGACTTCTTGGATCAAGATATTTATGAATTTTTTTCTTACACATCATGATATCTGCAAATTTTCTAACTAGTTGGATTCTTTTGATTTCTTTTCCTTTTCTTCCTTGTCTTTTTATGTTCAATTCCCTATTTTTATTTGCAAAAATTGGTATTTCCTTAATGGCTTGTAGCAAAGGAATCTTTATGCAAACATTCTTCAGCTCATCTAACATGTCATAATTAGGCAATAAAATACGTTTTTCTACCCCTTCATCAATTTTTAATCTCTCAGGAAAAGGTGGTTTTGAAATAGATACCGAAGGTTGTTCCATAGTAGGAGTTGAGTTATTTGAATGTGTTGGAGTAGCTTATTTTTGAGTTTTTCTTTTTCATTAACAGACTTCACTTCTTCAAAGATATTTTCTTTTTCACTTTCTTGAATAAAAACTGATGGGGACTTTTTTTCTAATATTCTACCATATCTAAGTTGAACATTGTTTAGATCTAGTGGAGTTATCATGTAAGTTTGAAAATTTTGTCCTTCCATATTGTAAACAGGTTGTGAGTTTTTATTAATGCTCGGATTTGGGAGTGGTTGGGTAGGAAATTGATTTGGTATTTGAGGAAATGGTAATGATAGTTATGGATTCAAATTGTGAGGTTGAGTTTGTTGAACGGACTGAGGATAATATTGTGGAGGAAAAGTAGGATATGATTGTTGAAATTGTGGAAATTGAGGATATTGAGGATATTGAGGGTACTTTCCATAAGGATTTTGCCATCCTTGTGACCAAGGTTGTGGGCAAGATTGCGAAGGCATTGGGGCAGTCAAGGTACTTTGTGATGATTGTGCACATGGTTGAGTGTTAAAGCCTTGAGCTATATTTAGCTGCGGATTCTGCCAAGGCCTTTTAACAATAAAGCAAAGAGGATCTAATTGATTTGGTACTCTCTCTTCTTGATAGACAACTTTAAGACCCAGTATTGAGGGACATTAATTTGTATCATGATTTTCCACACATATAACACAAGTTTCTACACTCTTTAAATCAAGAGGACATTCTCTCAAGGCATGTTTCTTTCTGCACTTAGGGCAAAAAATGGACAACGCAACATTTTCATTTTTTTTCTTGTTTTGTATTTTAAGGGTGTTAATTTGTTCACTAAGACTCCATAAAATATATGTTTTAAAATTATCAAGCAAATTTCCCAATTTTTCTCTACTTACTGTCCTAGTTGCAGATTTTTTAATCCTTGATAAAAGAGGATCTCTTGGATTTTTACCAGTTCTTGCTCAGCTTCTTGAAATGTGTATTCATAACTCATAAATTTCTCCTAATGACATCTGAGAAATGTCTCTCTTACCCATTATATTGAGAAGATCAATCCACTCATCTCTAATGGATTTCAATAAGAAAGATTTCAAAGTTTCCTCATCTAGATTATTCAGTTTTTCCTCCACCTCTTCCACTTCCCCTATTTCCTCCTCTTCCTCCTCCAATCATAGATTTTTCACCATTCACATCAACAGAGTCAGCTTATCAAAGTTTAGAAGTGAGATCACAACCATGTCTTGCTAAACCAACATAATTAGCCTTACAAAAATCAATGTTATACCATCACATCAAACGAGACGGCTTATCATAGTTTAGAAGTGAGATCACAACCATTATCAAAGTCATCAACATCACAATATCAATTCTTTCAACCAGGAGATAGGGAGATCCCATATCAAGTCGTGACTTCATTTATGCCAACAAGTTGTCATCAACTATGCATTATCAATCTGAACTTTATCAAGTCATTCTCAGAATCCCAATACAAGTCATTTCTATCACTAGGTGCAAATGCATACACCAAGGATGAGTCATGTAGGTACCATTTTCATGCTGAATCATAACTATCATTACCTCAACCATTGTGCTAGGAATGAGGAGGAAAATACAAAATCACTTTTCCAAATACTCACATAAGTCATTATCCCACATAGCATAAACATGAGGGCAAATAACCAATCGTCAAATAAGATCATTAGTCATCAGGTCAAGTCGAAAGTCACTATCATAGAGAGATCTATAGTCGGAACATATCTCAATCATCAATTCAAAATTCCAAGTTATTGTCAAGTATGATGACACAACACTAAAGACTACTCATCTATATCCATAAGACAAATCATGCCAAACTCTTCTAGCACAAACATAGTGGCATATCTCTATGTATGTCCCAATCACCTACAAACACAAGTTCAGTATGCATGTTCATGTTATGGAAAACATTCAAGTTTTTCCTGCTTCTAGATCTTGTTATCTGCAAAACATCTGTGGAACTGACATCTTCCAGGTGACCATCCGATTTCATGCACAATACTTCATTTTTATGTGATCAACAATTTAACTCAACTACTTCAAAAATCAGATTGCAATGACATAATATGTTAGAGACACCTTGATTCAAAGTTAATATAGTTTCAGAAAGCTTCAAATGATGGTCAAATATAGTCAAACCCCTGGACACTCACTTTAGGTTAGCATGGGATCATATTTAGTTGCCTGGATGCTACCTGGTCCTTAATATGGGTGTGTCCAAGGACGAGATTTCCCAGTTCAGTGCCTGTGTCTGGAGAAAAAAACCTATTTTTTGTACAAGCTTCAGATATGAGACTTTGTTTCAGATCAATTATATCATATGCACGTAAATCATACTTCAACAATACAAAATACAAATAGTAATAAGAGTAAGAATATTGAGAAGAGATTCTCCCCCTGACTGGGAATCTATGTCATCAACTTGTCTCTACTAGACTCAAGAAACAACAAATTTGATCATAAACATATATCTATTATGGCTATGATGTCAATATTTCATCAAAGGTTATACTCAAATCAACATATAAATGAAACATCATATCTCGAAGATTATGAACACTTTCTATCACGCCACTTCATCAAGTTAGGACATGCCATCAAGACACGACCATAGATAGTTACCATGCTTATCATGATCAATGAGACCAAGTTAGGCCATTCAATAAGACTTTATCAAAACATTGAGTGCCCATATCTGCCTCAAACCATGGACACTCTCATAATCTTCGATCTGCCTCAAACGATCGAACATACCCAGATCTACCTCAAACCATGTACACTCTCATAATGCTTATGTGTGAGTGTCTATGGCTCCCTGTATGCTCTCAGGACCATATTATGCATGTGTCCGGGGACCAATATAGCCTGGATTCTCCCATAGGCTTTTGTGCTAGTGTCTATGGATTACTGGACGTTGTCTTTACCACTATGTGCCAGTGTCTAGGGACTAAAATTCCCAGTGTTGTGCTAGCATATAGGAATCAGAAAACCCTACATCATTGCAAGCTTCACCCCTAAGATTTCATACCCTTGCACGAACTTTCCTCCGACAAACCTATGCGAACCAAGACAATAAGTTAAGAGAAGATGGCTTGATCAATGTGTCCAAATGAGCTTGAGGCCTCTTATATTTATGGGCTTTCATGACGGTACACTTGTGGTTGAAACCAACCTATCCAGTTTAACATGTGCTGAGGGCCAACCTAACCCAATATACATGAGTGGATAAATAAATTCAAAACCAACTTTCGCTTGTCCAAATAAGGTGATCTTTAGGTCGATTTTGGTCCTCTCGAAAAGAGGAATTTAATGCAATCATCCTCTTAGTCATCTGAGTTGTCCAAGATGGAATTTGACTACAGTTGAAAAAATTAACACTTTCTTTGAATGTATCCACAAATGTCCAGGATATCTAGATGAGTTATGAATCTAACTCTTTTAGCCACACACCAATCTTGCTTGCACCCTAGATCTCCTCATCTCCTAGATAAATTTGGATATATAGATGTTATTTCTATAGTGTGCTAATCTAGATGCACTCTAGTTCAGGATTTATCCTATACTCCTAATATGTGTAGATGACTTCAAATCACAAAATTTCTTAGCCATGGCTTAACTTCAAAAATTCCTTTTCTCCTTGATCTTTGGGATATTTTCTAAGTGACATTTACCATTGGAAAGGTCTATGGGAGGACTATCCAACTATACGCTTACAAGAGCATATGATCTGATCCAATACATAATAAATTCCTTAAAATATAGGTTATTAGATCATACATCAATCACTGCAAACACCAAAAAAGAATAAAAAATTATTATTTTAGATCAGTGACAACCAATGGTCATTCTACTCAATAATTTCCAATTAAGCTCTCCATAAATTAATACTATTTGACATCAGTGAAAACACTCCCATAATCTCCCCCTGAAATTAATACTCCTTGACATCAATGACTACTCCTTTGACATCAATGAAAACACTTTTATCAACAATTAGTTCTAGAATATCACTTTTTCTTTTATCTGTATGAGTAGGGAACTCTTTCCTGTGCATCTTCCCTAATGCACATCCTTCACATGCAAAATTTTCATTCTTAAGTATTGGAAGCCCTTATAACATTCCTCATTTTTTGTAACAACCCTTGTGAAAATTCTATGTAAAAATATAAAAAGCCATGGTTGATGGGACATGTATTCCAAGCTAAATGTCGAACGAGACATCCTAGTGGGTGTTCATTTGGTTGTTTATGGCTAAGGAAATTGGACAAGGAAATGGCTAAGGCTTTGGGAAGGAAAAATGGAATTTTTGGCACAATTATTTATGAAAATAATGGAAATTAGGAGGAAAAGGAGGTGAAAGTTCACATGTTGCATGTGAGGAGGAAAATGAAGGAAATAATGAAAAATGAAGAAAATAGAGGCCTCATTAATAGAAAGGCTTCTGAGGATCAATGGGCAAGACTTGGTCAGTTCAGTTTTGGAGCTCTCTCATTATTCACTCTCTCTCTCTCTCTCTCATACTCTTGAAGACTTAGATTTTCCTTGGAGCACTCTTGGAGGGTGTGGCATACTTGTATTCTTGGAGCAAGAAGGCAAAGGAAGAGCATGAAAGTGCAAGAGGGCATTGGGATCAAAAATTATATTAGATTTGATTGTATGTACCGAGTTGCATGTATGTTTTCCTCATGATTTTTGGCATGCATGACACATGCATGTGGTTTCTTGGTTATGATCTGTCATCGAAATGGAGGATTTCTTGAATTGGCAGTGAATTTTCCTAGCCTTGCAATTACCAGATAGCCTTGGTGTTGTGGGTTTATTTTCTTTGTTTTCGGGTTGGTTCTCATGTTTCCTTAGCTTGGGTTGATTTATTAGTCCCTGGAAGCCTTGGTTGGAAAAATGATCTGGAAGCCCTATAACGAATTGGGTTGAGTTACTAGTCCCATAGCCTTGGTTGGAAAAATACTCTGGAAGCCTTGTAACAACTTGGGTTGAGTTACTAGTCTAGGAATCCTTGGTTGGACAAAGACTCTGGAAGCCCTTGGTGGGTTGAGTTACTAGTCCTTGAAGCCCTTGTTAGAAAAACGGTTTAGAAGCCAAAAAAATGTTATGGTTTGAGTTAATAGTCCTAGAAACCTTGGTTGGACAAACACTCAAGAGCCCGGTGGCCATCATGGGTGGAGTTACTAGTCCTGGGAGATGGGTTGGAACAAGCACTCTGGAGCCTTGGAAGGCGGGATAGAGACTGATATGATGTTGGTTTTCATGATGTCTGGCCGGGTGGTGGAATCACTATTTGATGGGTTGAGGTGGATAGCCTCTAGAAGTGCTGGATGAGTTTTGATTGTTGTGTTCTATGAGATCCCACATTCATGCTTGGAATATGGCACGGGGGTGAATGACTGAAGAGATATTTGCTCAACCATTCTATAGTCGGGTGGAACATGGAAGTCCCATCTTGGGTTTGGATTTTTCATCATTAATGAAAGGTTATTTCTCTTGCTAATTCTATGAGTATTATGATGGATTATATGTGGTATATATGGTTATGATTTCATTGGTATTTATTGTAGGAATTTTTCCAAATCTATCTCTCTGAGACCATGTAGAAAATCTAATGTAGGTTAACTCGATAATGCGATATAAATCAAAGCAGAATACTATAACTTACTTCTACTATCCATTTGTGGAGGCTTAAATATCGAGCTGAACACATATAACCATAAGAAGAAGAATCAATGCACAATACACATGAAAATACTTTGGGGAAAGCCTCAGCTAAACATCCCACTATATTTATTATCATACAAGGTGGAAATACATAGGAATTATACAAAGCCTTAGCTCTCACAACTAGCCAGCTCTCAGTATAATCCTCATAGATGCTCACAGGAAATCTTGGCTGCTCTTCAGCCTTCCTCTCTGCCCTCCAAGCTCCTATTTCCTTGTGTTGTTCCTGTGTGATGATCTTCCTTCAACCAAGTGGAACAATGCGCTCACACAGTGCCAGAATTGCACAATCCTCAAGGAATTATTCCTTGATGCATGCATGAGTTTTCTTTATAATAAAACACATGCAACTGATAGTACATTGTCCTTGACTTTAATCTCAACTGGGCCTTTCTCAGAATAGACATGCATGAGTTTCTGACGAAGGAACCTTCAGTTATCTAGAGTACACTAGTTGAGTGAATGCATGCATCAACTGTCTGATCACTCTCTATTAGTTCCTCAAATAGTTTGGAACTAATTTAACTAGACTTAACTCAACTCAAATATAACTCAATTTTATCTCCTTAATTTAAGGGATAACTCTTGCATGACTTCAGAAAGACTTCTAACTTGAATTTCTCCAACTAATTAATTCAAAATGAATTAATTAATTATTTCCAAGTAGTTAAGAGTAAATTCGATTTTAATTCACAATTTAATTCAAGGACAAATTAAATTGGAATATTTTTGTTGCCACATTTCAACATTTATGTCCCTATTATGTTGGTTATTTACATGTTTTATGACAACAACCATGGGTGGCTCTCATCATGTTCTTACTTGTCATTGAATGATAAATATAACTATGATCTAATGGATGAAATGGTAGCTAATGTGATAAGGAGACAATGCTTCGTAGCGAATCTCAGATAAGTATGAGATCCCTACACTTAATTTTGTTGTTTACACCTGTAGGCTACATGTTCACGATATGTTTGATGAAATTATTATCATGGATAGTAGGGGTTTGGCTAAGGTCTTTATCATCTCATTGCTTTTGCATCATTGTTTCCCTATATTTTCCCTGATTCTAAGCATTCATTCCATTCTGGGTAGTGGCTTGGGCTTTGGGCCTAAAAAAGTGGCTTAAATCCCAGGGTTGCCAGCACAAAATTGGCAATTTTGGTTCATAGTCGCTGGTAGGAAGGTCTATGAGAGCGAATTTGGGTTTCTGGTCACTCCCTTGCCCATAAAATGAGAGTGACTATGACCTAAGTGGTCTAGAAAAAATGGGACCCAAGGATAGGTTGTCTAAGTGGCTGACTTGTCTCGTGAGGGTTCTATTGATGATGTTGGATGACTGTGTGTGATGTTCCGTCGATTCCAATTCTTTAAGGTCACTTAGGAGGTCGAATTTGATCATAGTAGCCTCTTGTCTCATGTTTACCCCAACTGGCCAATTTCTTGGGTAGATGTGGGAGGAGGTTGTTACATTTTTGAAGTAGCAATAAAACATGATAATTAATGTGGCCATACCTTTGCTTCCAAAGAATTCATATTCTCATTGTTGTGCATGCTAATGTTTGATGACTTCTTATTTTCACGTTAAGATTATATAAACCCCAAATTCTAACTCCTATTATAGTCAACTTGAAGTGATCCTCCATAACTTTCACCACACAATGTGTTGGAAAATCAAGGTAGATACAGGTTGATGTTGATTTTCCTTATCTTTATAATTACTTGTGATGTTTTTTTTCTTCTTCTTATTAGTTAATTTAATTATCTTTCATCAAGAAATTACCAAGAATGTAACTACAAGAGACAAGAAACTAAAATGTAGGCTCCACGCCAAGGCAAAACCCCACTTCTTGGAGAAAACCCAAACAATATCATTCTTATAGAATCAAATCAAAATGAGACTTCTCCAGACCCAAAGACAAAGTCAAGTTTCTAGCTACAAGTCAAAACAAGATGCCACCTCCTCTCTGCAACTTTAATACCTTTGAAGTGCCACTGTAATTCTTCTCCAATACCACTGTAAACTTCAAATTCCTTCAACACTGCTGCAATTTCAGATCACTGTAAGATGCATGTAAACTTAGTGCAATCTCAGTCTTTAACTCTGCCTAGAAATTTTTCACCTCTATATTTACTTCCTGCAATTTTCAGGTGCCTGTAATAACCTCCTGTAATTTTCAGGTGTTTGAAGTGCCTCTGTAATTTTTGACCTGCGATTAGGTGACTGAGGTATGAAAATTATTGAGCATACTTCCTTTTATTATGCTTTGGGTCCTCCTTCTTCCATAGGCTTCTTACTAAGCTTATAATACTTTTTCTCAAGAAAATGAATTGTTGCTTGATATCCAAAATGATATGAACCTTATTTTATATATACACATCACCATGTGTCGAGTAGGATAGAAAATGGATGACATGATCATGATCAATGCCAATCTGAATGGTGGTCTCTAGCATTGTCACACTATTCAAGGCCTTAATAGGTACACTCTATCTCTCACAAGACCAGAGCAAAATGTTGGGAGTCATTCCATAGGAAACCATATTGCCTCATCATGGTACACACTCCATCTAGGATACTCGGATTATTCCTACCACTGTACCATTCTTATCCAAGTCCATGTGACATAGGATCTCCATTGTAATCTATCACATTACATGACTCAATAATGTCTATCTGAGATGATTATCCAATCCAACATTCTTCTTATCCATTTCTATGTAATTTGACTTAAGATATCATTCTTAATTAATCATAGTACTTGAAACAAGGAGAACCAAACAAGTCATCATTATCCCTATTCGTGATTCATGCACCAGATTTACAGATATTAGTCCTTGTCTAGTACATGACACAGGGAGAACTAGTGTCCAACCATACTCCCTCTTAATTAGGGAGGACATCCCTATTCTCATTTTAATTAGAGAATAAATCCAAATCCTATTCAAGGAGACTCCTTTGAAGTCACAACCACAAGTCCTCTTACTTGTCTTTCATAAAATAACCAACCATGATTTCATAATAGCTTGCATGGCTCAATATTTCCTCCACATCTTATTTTACGAAACATGCTTCCTTGCATAGTATCATGGATCATGGGGCCATTTATTCACGAGAGATTCTAGGTCATCCATCTTGTTCATCACTTTCATCTCAACTTTATCAATGAAGGCTTTGTATTGAACATTCCAAAAATTCAAGTTGATCATAGCTTCCCTGCGAAATAATCTTCCTTCTAGACCTTCAAGTTATCTTCTCACACTCCTACCTTCCAATCCCAAGATGAGAACATCTTGATCTTCATATATGCCAAGTATCAGATGTTGGGCTTTTATCAATATCTACAGTTTAACTTGACTCAACTTGTCATCATCTACACCTGTAACATCTTTTCCTAGTAGAAAAGAAACATGTTAACCATATAACCAATATTAAATATCAACCCTAGACTTACTTCACCAAAATGATATTTTCAACAAAGCATCAATATTGTCCATCATCATATGAGTCTACCTTTATTCACTAAAGTTCCCAAGGATCCAACTTCATTACAGATTTACCATTTTTCCTTCAATGAAATTTCATAGCATGCCTTTAGTGCCTTTACAGTTCCCTCCATTCACCATGCTCTTCATGGCATAATATCAACTTTTATTATCTTTCTCATTTTGTTTCCTTCATTATGTACATGTAACATTCATTGAAAAGCACTACCAAGAAAAATATACAAGTGCAAGATCATGATTACATTTTTTATGATCCAAGGATTCATGGTACCTTAGAGAGGCAAAATCCTAGGATTTTCAGATCCAAACCCTAAGTTCCTTGATATTTACCTATGAAACATTAGTCCTAGGGTTTGAATCTCAAATCCAATTCCATCCTCACTAAGGATTTCCATAGACCCTAGCCTACCTACAAACCATAGAGACCAAAATCTAGGGTTTCAATGAGGGAATACACAAATTAGGGTTATCGTTTCTCCCTTGATTAGGGTTTATTAGTACCAACTAACATTTTACAAAATCTTAGATACCAAGGACCTTAAACAAGATAAATACTACAAGCCCTAAAACCAAACATGTCCCAAAACTCTACTATATAACATGTGAGACCTTATATGTATAAAAGTAAGTACCACAAGGATTGCATACCTTAGTCCTTCATGATTACTAGAAGCCTGCTGCAAAGTCTTCATCACAATCCAACGTACTGTCACTTCTAATCTTCTAAGAGCAATGCCAAATCAAGATGCTCTCCTTCTTCTTATTTTTAGTGTTTATGAGAGAAAAAAATTCTTCTAAGCATGTCTTCATGCTATACCATTTTCTAAACCCTTATGTTTCAAACCTGGTGTATGATACACCAGTCCTCATTCTAATGGTAGAGGTCCTTGACATATTCCTTTTCCTTCTTTGAGGGTTCTTCATCTTTAGCTATTAAAGCTTTAGACCTTTCATTATTTTTATTTTTCTTAGGGTTCTTAGGAAAATTTTCTTTGATGTGTCTATATTCATGACAACCAAAGCACTGAACTTTGGACATGTCTATAGATTTGTTTTTTTTTCCTTGTCAAAAAAATTCTTTGATTTTGCTGCAAAGTCTTGAGTAACTTCAATGGTAGGTCAATATTTTATTCTTTCCTTTATTCTAGATTCTTCAATTGAACATTGAGCCCATAGTTCTTCAGATGATGGAGGTTATTCTCTTGCACAAATGTTGCTTGCAAAGCCATCCCATTCCTTATGTAGAGCATTAATTGCTACTGTAATTAATTCTAAATCAAATATTATGTCACCAAATTCTTAAAGTTGGTGTTTGATTTTTTATAGCTTTGTGAAAAAGGTAGATATGGTAGCAGCCTTTTATAGACATTTTTTATTGGTATAATTGATTCGTTAAGGCAATCATGTGACCTATTGTATTGACTGCGTATAATTTTACCAATATACTTATTTAGATGTGGATAGTTTTGACACAAACGTAATGAGGTGGTCTTTAATAGACTCAAAGAGAATTATTTGAGCATTTACTTCCCATTTTTCATATTTTTCAACTTCTTCTTCATCATTCGAATCTGGAACATTGACCTTTCCAACAACATACTTCATCACATCATTCTCTTTAAGGGCTAAGTAAATTGTCTTTTCCATGTCTTGAAGTTGGATGCTCCTTCTAACTTATTGCTTTCCTTGCACATATAAGTCGTTGGATTAGACATAAAGTCTTTAGGGGAAAACTACTTAAAATATTCCTTCAAATAAGTCTGCAAAAGTGACAACTACACTGATGATCTTCTTTTTGTTCTCTAGATGTGGTGTCTCTTCTTTACCTTAGCTCTGATACCATGTTGCAAAATCAAGACAGATGTAGGTTGATGTTGATTTTCCTTACCTTGATAATTACTTGTGAAGTTTGTTTTCTTATTATTAGTTAATTTAGTTCTCTTTCATCAAGCAATTAATAACAATGTAAATACAAGAGACAAGACACCAAATGTAGGCTCCATGTCAGGGAAAATTTCCACTTCTCGGGGAAAACCAAAACAATCTCCTTCTTATAGAATCAAATCAAAATGAGACTTCTCAAGACCCAAAGAGCAAGTCAACCTTATAGCTACAAGTCAACACAAGAGGCCACCTCCTCTCCTCAACTTTTAGATATCTAAAGTACCGTTGCAATTCTTCTCCAATACCATTGTAAATTTTGTATTCCTTCGACACTAATACAATTGCATATCATTGTAATATTCCTTTAAACTCGCTGCAATCTTGGCCTTGAACTCTCACTGCATATTTTCATACCTCTATATTTCCTTCCTGCAATTTTCAGGTGCATGTACTAAACTCCTGCAATTTTTGGGTGTCTAAAGTGCCTTTGTAATTTTGATGTGCAATTAGGTGATCGTGGTATGTAACTTAAGCAGTAGACTTCCTTCTGTTGTGCTTCAAATCCTCCTTCTTCTATAGGCTTCTTACTATGCTGATAATAATTGTTCTTTAATAAAATGAATTGTAGCTTGATGTCCAAAAATATCTGAACCTTATTCTATATATACAAATCACTATGAGTGAAATAGGCTGGAACAAGGTAGACATGACCATGATCAAGGTTGACCTGAATAGTGATCTTAAGGTTGACTTGTTAATGCATATTAAGGTGGACTTGTTGTGCTTCCAAAAGCTGACTTGTAATTCATCTTAAGGTGAAGTTGCAGCTAGAGGTGTAATGACTTTCTGTAGAAAATATGATAATATACCCAAGAGGGTTTTACAAATGATATTTACTTCCTTTTGACTCATAACAAATCCGAAAGGTGTGCAATGGGTGCCTTGACCTATCAAGCATGAAACCCATGCTTCATAAACAAGAAAATAGTTTTTCTTTCTTCTTTACATCGTATATACATAATGACGGGAGTACAAAGACAATTATGAATACCGAACCTAGTTACTTTTCCAACACAATATGAATTTAGAAATTCTACCTTCAAATACTAATTTGTTATAGTAGAAAATGAGATTAGGTTTTCCTTAATACCAAGAACATACATCACATTGTGAAATTTTTTAACACAACCATTTAGTAATGTCACGAATACATCACCATACCCTTTAATTTGGTGTGAAAGATCATCCCCAAGATATATATTTGCACCATTATTAGTTTCATCAAATTTCTCAAATCAATGCTTATTATAAGACTTATGGATCCATAATAAAAAAAACCATGTATTTGGATAATCTATTTAAGAAAACAGTGCAACATCTTTAACAAATATTTTAATTTTTTTTATTCCATCATTCATTGTTTCTCTTGTATCAACAAAATGACTAGTGTGCTTTTTGTTTCTATGTTTGGAGTCATGATACTTCCTTTTCATGCAATCTCTAGAGTAATGTCCAAACTTACTAGAGTAATGAAATTTAGCTTCAACCTTTGGAAGCATCATATCTAGTTGTGATTTTGCAATTGGTGCCTTACCAAATGATGGCTTTCCTCCTTTATTACCTTCCCAAGGCTTCCCTTTGAAAGGTGATTTCCATTTTTCCATCAACACCAAGTCAGGACTTTGTGGTGTAAGTTTCTTTTACCTTTCTTCCTCCTGCGTGATTATGCCTTCAAACTTAACAAAAGTGGGATCCTTATCCCTTACTGCAAGACCTATGATGAACATATAATACTCATCTAGCATTCCGTTTAAAGTTATAGTGACTAGGTCAGTACTAAATACCATTTCACCTATATCTTGAAGTTTATCTTTAATGCCTTTTATTCTATGTCTTTTCTAACTACACTTTAGCTCCTTCAAGATGAAATACACCACTTCCGTTTTTAGTTTTTGTTTAGTTGCACGACATAGGTCCAAATCTACAACAAACAATGCACTATTTTCCATTGTTAAGACAACACACCACAGGACCAAATTTGTGATAAAAACACACAATTGGCCGCAATTCACTTCTATGTGGCCAAGGAAACAAAGACCCAAAATTTATTTCAAGGATATCTTTGTAGAAGACTCACTTGCATTATCACATAAATCATAAATGAATTATCTACCCATAACCATTGCAACAAGTATGTGTCGCTTCCTTCGGCCCTTCGATACTCCTTTCATGTTAATAGTCAAGATCATTATGATTTGGCATATTTCTTAGAACCTATCCTAAAACCCAATATCACATTGCTTCACTATGTTATTCCCATTGCGATTTAATGCATTGATATCCGTCTACAACACATAAAGAAACACCCAATCAAGTTCTCATTGATATATAGCCACTTATCATGCATGTTTTTGCGATTAACATGATACAACAGGTCTTGGGGTAGGATCCCCCAAGGGTAGTTTTGGGGCTAAAAGCCCATATTTTGGTTAAATTGTGTAATCCAAGTGTAAATACTCCTCATTTTGTGGTCGCAGAGCGTGTAGGTGTTAAAGATTCATAGGGTTGTCCGCCCTTATTTTGGAAATGTAATTTCGACTGTAAAAGATCTACCCATGGTCCACAGACCATGGGATTGTATAAATAGAGTTATGCTTTAAGTATTTTGAAAAAAGAAATAGAAGATAAACGCACGAAGATATGATGTATTAGAGATTGCTCTGAGGTAGAAGTCTAATTTGGGTTGTAGTGTAGGTCGAGGCTCTGCATCTGAGTGGAAAGAGGCCTAGGGTAGAAGTTCTTAGCTGAGTGCGCAGGGCGGGTAGAGTCTATAACTATCTGGAATTATCAATAAAGAGAAGTATTCTACAATTTCTGCATCTTTATTTCTTGTTTATGCATCTTTTTATTTCGGGTATGACTTTCACTTATAATGCTTATATGATGCGCGAATGTATGTAAATGTGTTTGTTAAGTGAATGCAAGTAAGAACATCTGTTTACACGGTGATAACATTAAGTATTTGACAAGATAAGTGAATCATTTAGGATAATAGAGGAATCTTCATGGCACATTGCTATAGCAGTGCAAAAGTAACTGAGCCATAGGTTAAAGCTGCGTGAAGGTCAATCATGTACTTTCGTGAAGGTATTGAAAGCCGGAACAAAGGGTTTGTCTTACAAGCCCTAGAGCGAGATCACTTGCACGAAGGCAGGGATAGAAGAGATAAAATGATATCACAACCATCTCAAGGGTGCATAAACTTGGTTCCAACATCCCCCCATAATGCTTTGGGTGAGACTTCAGTCCGCACTCCGTGGGTTGATGTCGAAAGGGCCAGTAGTGTAGGGATTTGTTTGGCTAATTAATGTTGAACCTGGGTTAGGCCCCCTCAAGCCAAAAAATGGTTCCGTTGCCAGGACCAGAATTTGCATAAGAGATGTGTAATTTCATATCACGAGAATCCAACTAAGAAGGAGATTGGAGATTGGTTGGATAGAAAGATCCAAAAATTCACAACACAAGAGAATAGAAACCCGCGACTGTCAAAAGAATAATGGTTGGATCGATACCTATATATTGAGATCCACAAAATATTTTTCTGTTCTTTCCCTATTGATCTATACAAGTGGATCACGAAGCTAGCATATAATCAAGGAAGGTAGAAACTTAACGGTCCTATTGTGTGGACCCGAGCTAGTGTGAAGGTTATAAGCATCAGAGGATAAGATCACCCACGCTGTCAATCATTGGATCGATCGCGTCATAGGAGGATTTGTGACTGAATTTGCGGTCGAAACCTCAGTCAGCTATAGAAAAGCAGAGCGACGTTGTTTCAAAGGACCGTGAGGTTAGTACGTAAAATCTTTGAATACTTGGATTAAAATGTTGTTGTACGAAAAAAAGGTTATGCAGCTACCTTGATGTTTGGGACTACGCAAAGCGGAAAACTTATAGGAACGAAGGAAATAAGGGTCTGGAGTATAGCCCCTTGATTTCACCTCCATAAAGGGATGAAGAAGCGATAGCGAAGGTTTCTCCATGAAGCGCTATTCAGTTAATAAGACAAGGATTCCCGCGAATACCACCTATGCCCAAACCACCTTCGACTTCATTGCCATCACCTCCAACTTCACCTGTACCACCTCCACCTCCATTGCGCTTCAATATGGAAAATACAGTGAAGTTTCCTTTGTTCAAGGGCTTGGGAAATGAGGACCCGAACCAATTCTAGTTCGTTGTGAGGGATGTATGGGAAGCTCAATATGTTATCGATGATCATATAAAGAAAGAGACATTGGTTAGTGCTCTCCAAGATCGCGCGCTAACCTGGTATATTAAGTACTCTAACAATAACCCGAATGCTAGAGTAGCAGACATCCAAGCGCACTAAATAGGGACTTTAGAAGGCCTAAATTTGAAGCGTAGTCAATTGTGGGATTCAAAGAGATCATGATGCAACCAGGCGAGATGCCTTGGGAACTAGATTAGAGGCTGAAATGTACGATCCGCGAACCCAACATGAACTTGACAGATGGATAACATCGCGAGTGGTTTGTGGCTTCACTACTACCACACTTAAGGAGTGCATTGTCGTAGCAGAAGATAACAACTCAAGCAAAGGTCTTGGAGATTTCCATGAGGGTACATGAAAATCCGATGCAGGATCCTAATCTAGGAGTCTGGTAGATCCATGTGCAGCGAAAGAATCTATGCCTTGAGATGCAAAGTCTGAAGCAGGATAGGACGGTTCGGCCAGAGATACACGAGGAGGTATGGTGCTTGAAATGCAAGAGTCAGGGTCATGACAAAGACCATTGCCCGGTCTTTGCAAACTACATTACAGGAGGAGGACTGATGCCTTTAAGGCCAGAGGCTCAAGTAGGACCTAGCGTGGGGCCTACATTATGGTGTGCTATCTATCAGGTAGCCAGAAAACATGCCATGAATAATTGTCACTTGCTGCAGAAGTATCTACAAGCATCGCAACAGTTTCTCTACAACTTTTGTAGGTTGGTAGGGCATGATGAGCATACTTGCATGAGATATGAATTGATGATAGATAGAACTCCCACCTATGGGGTTTACGCTGAAACACAGCCCCTTGACTAGAATGCAGGGATGGCGCGGACAGGATTTTAGGGGCATGGACGAGGTTGAGGCGGAGGAGGACCTGGTAAAAGTCGAGGACAGTTGATTTGCTACAATTGCGGAGGACCAGGACACTATGCCCGTGATTGCACTAATGCAACGCATCCATTGTGCAAGTATTGTGTGTTATTTGATCGTGAAATAGAAAATTGTCCTACACTAATAGCTAGGATACGTGACAAATGGGTGCTACCACCTCCCTCGACTCAGAACCTGCAGATGATGAGTTCTAAGCCACGCGAGGAAGATCCGAACATAAATCTAGTGCTCTAGAGTGGAATCGTGACGAGAGATGACAAGGGGAAACAACCAGAAGATAGTACATGGGTTCGCAAGGCCCTGAAGAAAGAGGCTAAGTTTGATTTGGAGCGCGCTCAAGAAGCCTTCATGGAAGCTAAGAAGAGCTTTGTTGAGGCCTCCACTTCAAGAAGCAAGGATAAGACTGAGCCGAAGGTGGACTCCTCTATGCTCACAACTTTCCTGTAAACCTGTATGAAGTTACTGCGTGATAGTAAGGTTGTAAGAGGGCTACAAGAACTCATCAATAGATGCACTAGAACCGTGCTAGGTGATCTGCACATGGTACGGAAGATTGGCAAGCATAAGACAAGGACGGGACGAGAGATGAGACTGACCACACAAATAGGAGAGTATGAAATGGATCAAGTCATTTTGGACTTGGGGTCAGATGCGAATGTCCTACTAAAGTACACTTGGGAGCGAATCAGGAGACCTATGCTGCAATGGTCTCCGATTCAGCTAAGGATGGCGAATCAACGGAAAATTATACCCATGGGGCGACTGCAGGGAGTGACCGTGGATATTGAGGGAGCGAGCGTGCTGGAAGATTTTGAAGTAATAGAGATAATGGATGATAGAAATCTATACCCTGCACTCTTGGGAATTGACTGGGCTACTAATATGAATGGGGTAATCAATCTGAAGAAGTGAAAGATGATCTTTGAGAAGAAATCACTACGCGTAATAATACCCCTGGATCCTGCTAAAGGATCACGTTATATAGAACGAGTCAATGATTGAGAGTGATGATGATCTGGACTACATCTATAAGATAACAATGCGAGACCAAGATTGGGTGAATCCCACCGCGGATGGATGGATTACATGGGATCGCAAGAGTTCCTGCACTTCGAACTTTGATGAAGAAATAGAATGATGGCAGAATCGGTTACATGAGGTAACTACGCTGAATTGCAACATGATGACTGGGTCACTACATTGTGTGTCATTAGAGGTAAGAAATTTGCCTATTTGTGATGGTCTAAATGAGGTAGATATCCTTTTGGATGCATTTGAAAGGGAGGTGGTAGAAAAGCAATGCTTCCAACCCTTGGATTGGGCTCTACGCACTACGCCCGCTAGATGTTGGGGTACGCACAAGGGAATCTTTGATGATTGGTGCAAATGTAGGAGGATGATGAGAGCACAATTTGGGAAGCCTAAGATGCGACCGACAGAAAAGTACGATGGATAGAATGATCTACATGCACATCTAGCCAAATGGATGTATGGTTATGGAGAAAAGCCACAACCTAAGTGGGTGCACCTGTTCTGTCATGCCATGGATGTTATCCCAATGAGTTGGTATATAGAAACAGAGCTCCACCATGGGATAGGTGAATGGGATATCATGCGGAAAGGATTCATGATGAAATCTAGTTTTGAGGACGGGTTTGATAATATTGATGAAGCGCTACAAGAGGTGAAAGCAGCCATCTTTAGGATACCATAGGATCCTTTAAACCTGATTCAACCTGAATGGCTACTCAATTAAGTCGTGCACTGGAATGTTATAATGTAACTGCTGAAGAGGAGGACGAGGATCAGCAGAAGACTAACATTCCATAAATAGAAGTCCACCATGAGGTTCAAGGACTGTAGATTGGGAACCCTAATATAACCGCGCTGATGAAAAAAAACAAGTGAACATTAGTACGCAAGAAGAACCCAAATTCGCAAAGATTGGAGACTAGTGGGACGATGCGATGATGGATAAGGTCGCTAAATTACTCCGCAAATATCAGGACTTATGCCCTACCAAGTTTACGGATTTGAAAATAATAATCAGAGATCTAGGAGTGATGAAGATCACATTAAAACCTGAGGCCTTGCCTCCTAAATCCGAAATACAAGGAGAAGGTCCACTTAGAGCTAGACAAAATTCTAGTAGCATGCATCATTGAGCCTGTGGAAGAGTTTGATTGGGTAAGCCCAATGGTGGTGCAAGAGAAGAAGCAGAAGGATTAGATAAGGATATGCGTGGATCTCGGAAAATTGAATGACACTTGTCTGCATGATCCTTTCCCGACTCCATTCATGAATGAAGTGTTGGACAATGTAGTTAGCCAGGAAGCATATTCCTTCACTAATGGGTTCTTTGGGTACCACCAAATCAAAATCTCTCCGGAGGATAGGAGCAAGACAACCTTCGTGACTGAGTGGGGTTGCTTTCAATATATTTTAATGCCGTTTGGATTGAAGAATGTGCCTGCAATATTTTCACGCGTGGTTGTTGCGGCATTTAAGGAATTTATTCATAAGTTCCTGGAGGTATATTTTGATGACTGGGCTATATTTGGGCTAGTTAAGCACCATGTAGCAAGCTTGCATTTGATGCTAGATACTTGTTGAAGATACCAGATCATGTTCAATCTCAAGAAGTCTCTATTCTGGTTCCTTTTGGGAACCTATTGGGGCATGTCGTTTGCAGACAAGGACTGATGGTAGACCCCGTGAAGATCACGGTGATAATGAACTTGGAAGTGTTGAGGAGTGTGAAACAATTGCGCACTACTCTGGGATATACAGGATATTACAGGAAGTTTACCAAAAGCTATGCCTAGATCACCGCGCCGATGGAAAAATTGTTGAAGAAGGATGTCACGTTCTGCTAGAACAATGACTATAAGAAAAGCTTGGATATATTGAAAGAAAATATGGTTATCGCGCCGATTCTAGTCTTCCAGAATTGGAATAAAGAGCTTCATGTACATGTCGACGCGTCGTGTATAGCATTGGGGGAAATACTAACACAGGATGACGAAGAACGCTTGGACCACCCTATCATGTTCACAAGCTGCAGACTATCCAAAGCAGAGAAGAACTATTCTACCATTGAATGTGAGGGGCTAGCTATGGTGTATGCGCTCCAGAAGTACCGGCAGTACTTGCTATTTAAGATGTATACAAATCACTCTGCGCAAAGTACCTGGTCAATAAGCCTGTGTTGGGGGGGTGAATCTGCAGATGGATCTTATTGTTCCAAGAGTACGATTTTGAAGATGTTTTGAATCCTAGACGATTGAATGCAGGACTAGACCATTTTTCATGCGTCGAAACATGGGAGGAACCTACTAACTTGGAAGAAGGATTGCCTTATGTGCAACTATTTGTAGTGTGTGTCACGGATGTTCATTTCGAGGATATAATACACTTCCTAACGACAGGAACTGTACTGGAAGGATACTATGTCCAGCAAAAGAAGGAATTAGTGGTGCACGGTGCAGATTTCTCTGTCATTTCTAGGAATCTATACAAGATGGGGACTGATGAGATATTGCGATGGTATGTACCTAAGTTTGAACGAAGAAGCATCCTCATGGACTCTAATGGGGGCACCATGGGAGGACATTATGTAGGGAGAGCAATCGCATAGAAGATTCTATGTGCCAGGTTGTGGTGGCCAACCCTTCATCAGGATTCAAAAGCATACTGCAAGGCGTGTGATGTATGTTAAAGAACAGGCTAGCCATCGTGGAGGGATAAAATGCCTTTGAATCCAAAAATGATGTTGCAACCTTTCGAGAAGTGGGCAATAGATTTTGTAGGACCCATTCAACCACAAGGGAAGATAGGGGTGAGGTACATTATCACTACAATGGAGTCTTTGACTAGTTGGGCAAAAGCACAGTTGGTGAAGGATTGCACGGCCGTTACAACCACAAAGTTCCTATTTGAGCATGTACTGACGCAACTTGGATGTCTAAGGATCTTGATGAGTGATCGTGGTACGCACTTCCAGAATGAGATGATCAGCACACTAACAAAGGAATTTCAGGTATATCACCAGAAGAGCACACCTTACCACCCACGGTCTAACGGGACAGTGGAGGCATTCAACAAAGTGCTTGAAAATGCGAAGTGCTTGAAAATGCGCTGACCAAGGTTTGCAATGCTTAACGAAGTGATTGGGACCTACGCATGCCTGCAGTATTGTGGGATTATCGAACAACATGCAAAAAGATGACGAGACAAGCCCCTTTTAGGCTTGTCTATGGTGTGGAAGCCGTAATGCCTATGGAATACATTGTGCCTATTCTGTGCATAGAAGCATCATAGGTATGATGGATCACAGAGCCCTGGATGAGAGGCTCGTATAGTTAGATGAACTTGAAGAAGAAAGATTTTTGGCTGGGTTTCACCAATATGTCCAAAAGCAGCGTGAAAATGCATGGCATGATCGACACATCAAGCTGTGCACATTTAAGGTAAACAATTTGGTTTTGTTGTGTGATAGTAAGTTTGATAAACTCCTTAGAAAATTCAGGATGCACTGGTTAGGGCCTTATGTTATTAACGAGATTACCAACGAAGGAGTAGTACAGTTGGTCAAGTTAAATGGAGAACCCTTCCCAGGAAAGGTGAATGGCAATCACTTGAAGCCATACACCGATAGTCCAGCCATGTGACTAAATGAAAGTAGCACAGCCTTAGCACTCTAGGCAGTTGAAAGGAGGCGCGGGACTATAAACTACACTGCCTGGGTTGGGGAGCTGTGCGATTTCAAGACTATGCGAAGTAGGGAAGTGTCATAGGGTCCACGATAGCATGAACGTAGCTGTGCTACTCATGGAAATAGCGCATAGGTCTGCTGGAAAGTGAACGTTAAAGTCACTATTCATGATTTGATGGTCGGATTGTGGCCAAATGGAGCGGGTGACAGGCATTTAAGGCGAAATTTATGGATTGGATTCTTGAGAATCTATCACCAATCTAGCATTAATGGGTCAATTGTGGGGGGAATGGTCGGATTTGAATATAAAAGGCCCTATAAATCACAGGTGGTTGTCTAGTGAAAAACACTTGGCAATTTGAAAATTCAGTTGTTACACTATCAGGTGTGTATGGACCGTGCGAATTTTGAGGATTTGAGATCAAGTTTAGTGTTTGAGAGATTAGTGAAGGCGATGCAGGATCTCTTGAATAGAATAATGTCGACACCTAAGGAAGTCATGTAGGAAATTGACATAGTAGAAGTTGCCCCAGTGAATGCCAAAGTGGTAGTCGAAGTCCCTAAATCACCCAGGACACCAAGACCAAAGAAGGATAAGCAGATTATGCTACCGGTGTGCATCTCACCAGGAAACCCACAGAGGACCAAGCTCACTTTAGGGAAGGCCATTAATCTGGATGCGGACGAGGAAGAATCTGAAGAAATCCTGGCAGGTGAGGAGGATTTAGAAATGGAAGTTGAAACCCAGGTGTGGATCCTATTACCAGGTTACCAAAATATGTTCCTTCGCGCAAGGGTAAAGCCAAGGTGCCAAAGGACATAGACAAGAGCAAGAGCTCCCTGCAAAATTTGTTACTGCCAGATGACATTGTTTTTGAGGGGCCACACTTAGGGCAGGTTCTTATACTAAACTTCGAAGATTGGGACCTCACAGATCATGAGAAATTCCCACATTTAGCAAATGAGCAGCTAATGCGCCGACGGATTTACACAACTACTAGAATGATCAAATTAGAGCCACAGACATGGCTCAAGGGTGTAGAGAAGGTTGTGTTTCTCAATCTGCTCTGGGTACCACATTACCACCGCGCCCTAGTGACCGTCTTCGTCATCAGGAAGCTACTATGCTTGGTGCATGATGAGTGTTTGTGGCTGGAGGATCCCATTCCCATCACATACCACTTAATCCATCAGATCACATGGCTGCCTTACTTAGGGGAGGATCTAGCCAATATATCAGAAGGAAAAGGTTTTGAGTTGGTCCTCGTGAAAGCTATGAAGAAGAAATTCAAGTTGGAGAAGAAGAAGCGAGGATATGCCATCTTCAGCATTAAAAACCCTGCAGTCAAGGTAGTAATGCAAATATTAGTAGGGAAGGTGATGCGTAAGTGTCGTGCGGATGAGGTGCCCACGCCTGTGATTACACTAGCAACCGAATGCACTGAAGGATTCTAGTTCAACTAGGCAAATTATCTATGCAATGAGTTCCTTGCAAACTGTCGCATGGCATATGAGTAGGGAAAGACGTTCCACTATGCGTGGCTCTTGTCGTCGATCATACTGATGGCATGGGAGTTGCCAGAAGACAACCAATTCCCTTTGGTTGCGGCGGACCTTCCAGAGGCAGCAAAGTATCCTTCGTTGTGGGCGACCAAGGACATGCATCACGTAAAAGAAAGCAAGATCTTTTGGATCTTGATGGAGATGAGTATCTAGAGGGGGACCAATCACTAGTTGTGGTTGTCATCCACATTATACGCTAGTTTGCAGAGATTTGCAGAGTTCAAAGAAGATTTTCACCATGTCTTTATCAGGGCACAGAAGGACCCCACGAAGACATGTCATAGCTTACCTTATCTGGAAATAGATGTTGTTATATTTGCAATCCTCGAGTCTTGGCCATCGGAGTGGCGCGCTGCAACAGGCTCTGGGGTGGAAATGGACAAGTCCACCGCGCAGTGTTAGAAGGAAGAAACAAAGCTTAGAATGGCGCAGCTAGCTGAGAAGTGCAGAAAGGCAGAAGTGAAGACTAAGAACCATGAAATGCACAACACCGGGACATTGGAACCACAACAGGAGAAAGGAAGAGAAGAGCACGAAGGATGGAAGTCACCTTCGCCTGGGGTTGAGGCAGAAACAAAGGAGTTGACAGAACAAGGTGGCATGAACCCATAGATGACGTCCACCCAACTCAAGCATTAGCGAGTGCAAGAGAAGCTACTGTCACGAAAGAAAACCAAGGCTTCAAAGACATCCTTGGACCTAATCACCCTCATTGAGGGGGATTTGCACAATATTGGAGAAATGGTGAGGGATGTCACCACAGAGGTCCTCCAATAGTTCGAAGAGTAGCAACAATTGGTATTAGGGGATCTCAAGACAGAGCTGAAAGAGTTGCAGGTTCACACTCCATAGGCTCGCATAGTGTCCACCAGCCTCGCGATCGGCACTTCAGCTACCACGGAGATGTTGCACACAAGGGTGACCAATGCAATACTACTACCAGATGGGGCACTTACTACAGAAAATGAAGTCGACAAGCCCCCAGTCAATAGCCTAAAAGGGGTGGGATTAAATATGGCCACCCTCCCTCAGGAGATACTCCACCTCTTGCAAGATGGAGTCACCGTGAAACTTAGGGCCCGGGAGAGTCGCGCTCTCTAGGTGATGAGTGAGCAGCGCATCAATATCAAGTAGTTGGGTCTGCATCACAATGAGGAAGTGGAACAGAATAATAAAATCGTGTAGGTAGTGGAGGAAGCCTCCCGAATGGTCCCAGAGTTGGACATTCAGGTAGAAGAACCGGTTTAGGCGTGTGTCTGCAAGTTGGCCATAGGGGTGTGCAACGCTCGAACAGAGATGGCCGGGATTCAGCTGGAGCTGAACCTACAAATCGCAGAATTATAGTTGAGGGCTCAGCCTTAAAATCCTATGGAAGTCAGGGAACAACGTGCCACCACTGTTACAACAACAATAGCGGCGGTCGACAGTGCAGTAGCATACTGCACTCGAATTTTTGAACAATCATTCGAGGTCCTGACCACCCTGCAGCTGGACCCAAATGTAGAGCACCTGGAGACAAAGGCGCGAGCTACAACAAAGATATGATGAGGTCAAAGGGACCAGGCAGACGGTCTCCCTTACACAAAAGATCGAACGGATGTAGGAGGCAAAGGTGCTTAAGGAACAAGTGGATGTCGCTCTGCAAAAATAAGCGGTCCTAAAAGCGCGTGTTACACAGTAAAATATCATTGCCATCATGTCAGTCTCCCTACTGTGCTATAAAACTAAATTCACCTAAGCGCATGCTCCTTGAAATGGCTAAAAACCCTCTTTGCCTAAGTTAATTGAATCATCGCGTCTATTCATCAAATAACCGCGCTGACCAGCGGAGGCTAGTGTAACTGATGCGCTGCCAGCGCGGAAGCACACGTGTTTTCTGCGCTGGTCCAATTTCACGGACAGCGCGCCCTCCGCTTGTACTATTGAGCGCTGACCAGACCTCTTCTATAATAGATCTGTGATGCCAGCGCGCCAGCCCAGTTTTGCACCCGCGCTGATCCTGTTTAGGCGAATTTGTTCTAACAGTCAACCTTCCAAATGACTCCAGACTTGGCTGTTAGCATTGTTGAGGTCGCCATCCTTTCTCTGGCATGTTTGTTCGACTGATCATCCACTTATCTTGGGGGAGAGCTCATCCTTTACCTATTCAT